>APFE031342307.1:114176-126221 GCA_000404065.3 Pinus taeda | reverse complement strand
ACATTCCTCTTTTCGTCCATGCCTTCCGCTCCTACCTAGCTGCCATGCCACATGTCACATAATAAGCCATTTACAGGTTGTTGAGACTTCCTGTAGTGATTTAGGCCTAAAATCTTAATTTGTCAACACAAAACCCCTAAATCAATTAATATGCATGTCAACAACTATAAACTATTAAATTAATTAATTTCCAAGGCATTTGAGGAATGGATGATGAGAAAAAGGTAGGAAATGGTCATGTTTTGGGAGGGAAAAAGGGTCTTAGAATGGTACCAATAGTCTCATAAATTAAAAATTTTACAATGTTGATTTGAAATCTTGGTGATCTTCATGTAAAAATTTCATATCTTCGTTCGCTATATTTTTGGAGATATGGTCCAAGGAATTTAGGGTTTCTACATGCTCGAAAAGTGAGTCTCAAACATGTGACCTAGGGAAAATCACCATAACTTTCTCTTCGAGCATTGGATTTGAATTCCCTAAAAAGTGACAAAAATTACATGAACCATAGTTTATTAGGAACAAATTTGATGGTCGAAGGTCAAAACAATGACATGTGGATGTCTTTATAAGTTTTCTATACTGAACCAGTCCATAATCAAGTCATCATGGGATATTTGGTATAATGTTATCTTGAAGAATCAAATTTTGGTCTAATTTGTGGGGTTGTAAATAAGACATAAAAATATACCTCGGGATGAAATTTCATTCTTTGAGAGGCTGAAATTACAAAGATACAACAATTTCAGATTGAGCTCCTAAAAGCAAGAAAAGGGTGTGTATTTTTTAAATTTGCACAAATTTTGTTTGAAAAATCAGTTTGAAGTGATTCAAAGGGAATAATGAACCATAGATATAATTATTTGGCTCCAAAATGCCTAGAAACAAATAAATGGATACACTCATTAAGTCAATATAAATCTCTACTATGACGCATGAAGAAGAAGAAGAAATGCAACATGATATATC
The DNA here is from genome assembly GCA_000404065.3 of Pinus taeda. NCBI lineage: Eukaryota > Viridiplantae > Streptophyta > Pinopsida > Pinales > Pinaceae > Pinus > Pinus taeda. Next base: position 125,252 of record APFE031342307.1, on the reverse strand, counting down.
AAAATTATGAGACTAAGTGCAACAAATTTCGTTGTCGCAAAGAGTAATAAAAAATGAATTGGAAGCGATGCTGAATGTTAACATGGATGGTTTAGGAGAAAAAAATTAAAAGGGGCATGGATGGTTTAAATGTAGAAATGGAGGGTTTGAAGGAAGGTTTGACAAAGTTTCTACAAAAAATGCTTCCTACAAAATCCAGGTAAATGGAAACTCCCAAATAGAATGAGAGAAAGAGGATCTCCTCAATATTGCTTTTGAGAATTTGGAACAATTAGAGGATCCCAAGAATGACAGTATTGGTGAAAATTATTCCATGAAACTCATGATGAGAACAAAAGGAATGTGAATCATGATTTTAGAGACTCTAAATTTGGATTGAATACCAACCACAATCCAAAGATATATATAAGGAAGTTTTATGTCAAGGATCCTGTAACAAAGATACTACAGATAGAGCATTTATTTGATATATATGATGTGAAACACACACAAAAGGTATGCATTGCATCTTTGTATTTAGAACTCAATCAATTTGTATGGTATCGATGGATTTTTTCTTGTAAAGTACTAGTCACCAGGACAATTTTTATGGAGGAATTGATAACACATTATGAGGATACAAAGAGCAATACCTTCTTTAGCTAAATGATAAATATCAAACAAAAGGGTTTAGCTGGGGAGCACATTGAGGACTTCCAAATAATGAATGTCAAGGTAATTGATATTCCAGAGGAGCATCTGATTAATGTCTTCATTGGTACTTTAAAGGGTAACATCCAACATGAGGTTTTCCTTTGGGAACCTAATTCATTAGAAAATGAATTTAGGGTGGCAAGAAAAGTTGAAAGCAAAATTATGGAAACAAGGAGGTATACCACTCACAACTATAAAGATGGAAAAGTTTCCACTCCTAGCTTCCCACAACCTACAAGGTTGACACCACAACAACCAGGGGGGGAAATGAGCAAAAGGGATTTGTTACAATTGTGATAACAAATACAATGAGGGTCATAAGTGTTCTGAGAAGAAATTATTTTACGTAGATTGTGAAGAGGAGGAAGAAAAGGAACAAGAAACATCAAAAGAAGAAGATATACAGTAGGAACCAACCCTAGGGGAAAAAAGAAGAAATTAATCTGACCATATCTTGTGATGCATTGGCTAAAATTACCACTCCTCAAACTCTCAAGATATAAGGATATATAAAGAATAAAAAGGAAATAATACTAATTGATTCAGGTAGTACTCATAATTTTATTCATTGTAAGATAGCCAAGGAACTAAATTCCTTTATATATCTAGCACTGTAATGTCAAGTGATGGTTGAAAATGGAGGAGCTATAAATTTCTCAAGGAAGTGCCATAATATCAATCTGACCATGGGTGAAATGTATTGAATAGTCCAATGTTTTCCATTTCAATGGTGGTGCAGATGTTGTATAAGGAGTCCAATGGTTACAATATTTGGTGATGATAACTTTTAATTTTCAATAATTTTTCTTGAATTTTTTCTCAGAAGGAAAGGAAATTGAATTAAGGGGTATCACAGGGTAACTTGGGAAGATAATGAGCTCTAATGGCATGAAAAATATTTTGAAGAAGGAACAATGAGGGGTAATTACACAATTATGTTCACTAGATGTTCAAACATATAAGTCATCCATTTCTCCATATCTCCAAAGATCCATTGACAATCATTCCAAGGTATTTGAGACTCCTAATGGTCTCCCACCTATTTGCAATCATGATCATGCTATTCACTTGATTACAGGAAGTGTTCTTACAAACATTATACCTTATAGATATCCTTATGCCTAGAAGAATGAAATTGAACATATGGTTGCAGAAATGCTAGAGGCAGATATAATTCAAACTAACCATTTTTTTTTGTCTTTTATAGTAGTATTGGTGCACAAGAAGGGTGGATAATGACATATGTGTTTGTATTGTAGAGATATCAATAAGCTCACTATTAAATTTGAGTTTCCCATCCCTGTCATTGATGAATTGTTGGATGAAATGCAAGGAGAAATTTACTTCATGAAGCTGGATCTTCGTCCAGGATATCATCAAATTAGAATAAATATAGAAGAAATTCTGAAAACAACATTTAGAACTTATGAAGGTCATTATGAATTTTTGGTCATGTATTTTGGCTTTACTGATGCACCTTACACATTTCAAGTTTGATGAATTCCACTTTCAAACCATTCCTTAGAAAATATGTGTTAGTATTTTTTGATGAAATACTAATCTATAGAAAGTCTTGGAAAGATCATGTTCAACATGTTGACAAGTTGCTCAAACTATTGGGGGATAAATAGTTGTATGTAAAATCCTCTAAATGTTTCTTTGGGGTAAAAGAAGTGGAATATTTGGGTCATATTGTATCCCATGAGGGTGTTAAGGCTGAACCTAACAAAATTAAAGGCATCAAGGAATGGAAGATTGCCACTACCTTAATGCATCTTCAAGGATTTCTCAAGTTGATAGGGTATTATCGCAAGTTTGTTAAAAATTATGGGAAGATAACAACACCTATAACAACATTATTGAACAAAGATGCAACTTTTTGGACTTTAGAAGCAACTAAGGCCTTTGAACATCTTAAAGAAGCAATGTGTTGAGCTTCGGTATTAGCTACACCAGAATTCACAAAAACCTTTATTGTGGAATGTGATGCCTCAGGAAATGGAATTATTGTTGTTGTTTTCTTTTTCTAAGTAATACTATTCTATTAATATGAGAAAAAATATAATTACAATGAGGCTCGAGCCTCAGTAGTGCTGAGGATCGTTCATAAAAAATATGACTATATAACCTTGACTGCCCCAACAATGGGGAAACCAGTGCATGAAAGTAAAAAAACCCACACAGGGGTTATCAATTTTGACCAAAAACATAACAGATATTGCATAAACATAACTAGAAAACACAGACATAACTGAAATTTCCCAATCATCAGAAAAGCATCCACCTGGTAGAAGGGCGACACCTGGCTGCCAAGTGTCGAAACTAGAGATTTTCTGGGGCTGGTTCTTCCTCTATCAAACACGCGTATTTATACCAATCATCCTCTTCTACTGACGTGCCACTGCCTCGAGCTGGATGGGCGCCCACGGTGCTGCCCGCACCTGCATGCGGTCTAGACGTGTCTCCTGGTTTACTTCCTGAAGCCTGTGTGTCGCCAATTCTACCTTCAGCAGCCTGCTGATTGCCAACCAACTCTTTGCCATGCAGGGTGGCAACATCTTCGTCAAGTTGCTATTTGCTTGGGTTGCGATTTCATCTGTATCTTTGTGTTGCCCTTTGTTGCTAATCATTGTGCTCAAGCGGAGCTGCCGATGGGTCGATTTCTTTAGAGAATGTGATAGTGACAGTGGCTGTGATTACAAGTCGATGCAAGGTACTATGAAAACGGAATTGCGTTGTATGGGGAGTTGGGTGTAGAGGAAGGAGAAAATTGGCTGTATGGACAGTGACATCCCTCCTCCCTACACCTTGGAGCTGAGCTCTTCCCATTTTGCTGCGGGTGTCAGGATACCGGCCAGAGGAGGAGCCATAAGGATTGGGAATGTTAGTTCAAGTGGCGGGGGAGAAAAAGTTTGGGTTGGGCGTTGCAAGAGGGCGGATGCTCCCACCACCTCCTCTCCTGCTCCACATTCGGTGGCAGATGCGAGCCATGGCAGGATTGAAAGCAAGGATATCAGAGGGGAGATTGGTGGAATGACTGTGCAGAGATTGAGCGAAGGAGGTCTGAGAAGGAGCTAAATTGCAGAGCTTGGTATGGGAGAAGTGAAACCCATTGCCAAGGGCTATACAGCTAAGCAGCCAGCAGCGGCTTCCCGTTACTGTGCGTGAACAGGGCTCTGCGACTTGAGGAGGACCAACATAGTGGAGCATGGGAGGAGGAATAGCATTATGGTATGTAGAGGCCATTTATATGAGAATTTTGGTGATGTCTCGTCTAGATCACTCATTTAATGGTGCCTGCAAGGTGCCATGAATGCTCTTCAGGTTGGCATGGGGGAAGACGCAGGCGGCCATGTGGCCAGTCCTACTACCGCCCGATCATCTAATTGCCTTAAATGACTTGATTATCACCCACATCTGGGTGGAATTATTGTTGCTTTAATGCAAGAAGGAAAACCCATTTCTTTTGAAATTCATCCAATCAAGGGAAAGTATTTACAGAAACCTCTTTATGAGAAGGAAATGTTGGCAATACTACATGCACTAAAGAAATGGCATCCTTACCTATTGGAAAGACACTTCAAGGTAAAAAAACTCATGATAGTATTACATACTTCTTAGAACAAATATTATCTTAATAAGGGCAACAAAAGTGGGTCACAAAGATGTTAGGTTTTAACTTTGAAATCATTTACAAAAGGGGGAAGAAAAATGTTGTTGCGTATGCACTCTAAAAAAGGGATAAGGATGTAGAAGCATTGCTTTGTGCCATTTCTATTATCCAAATGATGAAGAGGTACAAAGACTCATTCAAAACTTACAACAAGATCCCAATGCATATGATTCATTTAATTGAAAAAATGATTACTATGGTAAAAAGATCATTTATATGTATGTAAGAACTCCCAACTTAAACAAAAGGTTCTTTTCAAACTGCACACATCTGATATAGAAGGACACTCATGATTTTTAAAAACTTACCATAGGGTCAAGAAGGAATTTTTTTGGGATGGACTTAAATATGATATTTAGAAGTTTTTGGTGGAATGTTTGGTTTGCTAACAAAATAAAGTTGAGACAATTAACACTCGAGGTATTTTAGAACCATTAGCCATTCCAAGTCAATTTTGGGAAGAGGTAGCAATGGATTTGATCATAGGTTTACCCAAGTCTAAAGTAAAGAGAGTCTTCATGGTGGTAGTTGATAGACTTACCAAGTATGCACACTTTTTTACACTTTCCCATCCTTTCAAATCGAGTATAGTTGCTACTGCATTCAAGGAAACAATTTTAAAGCTACATGGAAACCTAAATATTATTTTAAGTGATAGAGATCCCATTTTTATTGGAAATTTTTGGACAAAATTATTTTCTTGTCTTGGTACTCGATTAGCTCATAGCTCATCCTATCATCCTCACTCTGATGGGAAAAATGAGATAATGAACAAATGTTTGGAAGGATGTCTTCGTTGCTTTGTATGTAATAAAAAAAGACAATGGATCAAATGGTTATCCTTGGCATAATGGTGGTATAACACTTCCTTCTATACCACAATAAAAATGACCCCATTTATGGTGCTTTATGGATATCATCCACCATGTATCACTTCATCTTTAAGAGACAATTATAAGGTTCAAGAAGTGAAAGATCACATTGAGCATCAACAAGAATTTATCCAACTCTTAAAGAATAACTAGACTCTGGCACAAAATCAAATGAAACGACATGATGATCAACATCGTAGTGAAAGAAGTTTTGATTTGGGCAATTGGGTATTTTTACGACTATAACCATATAAACAAATGTGCCTCAAGCAAGCTAAGAATGATAATAAATTATCACCCAAGTAATATGGCCCTTACAAGGTGTTGCAAAATATTGGTATTTATGGCATACAAATTTGAGCTACTTGCATCTTCGCTAGCACACCCAATTTTCCATGTTTCCTGCTTAAATAAGGTTATAGGTGACAATCTTACAATTCAAACTATATTTCCAAAAATTGACGAGGAAGGAAAAATCATATTGGAGATTGAAGAAATCACAAAAACAAGAATCCAACAGCTATGGAATAGATCAATTATAGAGTATCTCATTAAGTGGAAGAACTTACCTATTTAAGACTCCACATGAGAGGATGAGTATTTTATTTAGAAGCATCCATAGTGACTCAAGCATTGAGGACAACACTTTTTGAAGGGGACATGCATGTTAGGTCCCTTTAATACTAGTGTATCCCACATATTGTTATTATTTTTATCCATAGAAGCCCACTATTGTTATTTTTGTGCCCTTAAATTATTATTGTTATGTAGGCCCCAATTATATTGTGATCCCAACCTCAAGGGTTAGTGTTGGTGTCCAGGTAGGGGTGATTTATCTACCTTATTCTGACATTAACCTTATCAATCCGGGTGTGTATCCTTTCAAGGCAACACGCAAGGTATATGCAGGGAAACCGCGTAATCTTTCCCAACCAAGGGTTCGTGGCTTAAGATTCAAAACATAAATGCAAGATTAACAATTTACAGAACTGCAGAAATAATCATAAACAATAAAGAACTGTAACAACACACATAAACTGATAAATCACACACACATAAAGACACAACACCTGATTATAAGAGCAGGCCCAGCTCTTTGATCAGGGCTGCGTTAGCCACGAAGAGAATTAGAACAACAAAATGGATGATCTTTTATTAATCGGTAACAGAAGTTTACAATGCTGATGGGTGAACCCCCATTCACAGGATCAACTTGCATTTTATACACAACAAGGGAGATTAACAGATCTCCCGAAAACATAGCAACTGCAGATACAAAGATATACATTGGTTGGAACGGTATCAACATCAAATGCTTGAGATAGCAGGAAGGCCCAAGAATAGTTCCGGGCACCTGTTCCTCGAGCTATGCGACCTCCTGCTAATTGGCCATTGCCAGTTCTGTTGTAATATGTTGAGTTGAGGGTTCCTGTTCTCATGCCGCAGTCAAACACACAATTTAGTACCGAAAATAAATAGACTCCGTGCATTTTACTTCATTAATTAAAATATACCAATAGGATAGTAAAGGGGGAATTTACCTTGTAATTTTAACATAACAGCATGGGTAAATGAGTGCAAAAATGTCAAAAAGGGTAATGGAAATAGGCAAAAAGATGGCCCTATTTGGTACCCAACATCTCCCCGCAACCAACCTACTACATGTCCTCATGCAGTCCTCCACTTTCACAAATTTGGGTTTTGTAGACTGTATGTTTCATGAAGCTAGGCAAGATCATATTCCATGGCCATTTCTGTCCCTGGAACTTTAAATCCATCCGAGAGGACAACTTCCTTCCACCAATCCATCGGGACATCATAAGCTAGAGTATAATCTTTAGTAGGCAACCAGAGAACATGGAACTAGAACCTGGAGCCCCATCCATTGGGACCCACATGTCTGGACACATGCCACATACCTGCGCACCCTAGTAAGTACATGTACAAAATTTGGTGCCCCAAAATGTTCTTTTTCCCAGACGGCTGTTGGTGACAACATCCACCTCCTCTGACAGCAACTAACGACCTCTTTTTGAAATGTGGTGAGTTGCTTGACACAAAGATCAAGACACCATTTTTGTGTCCTCACCATTCTATCTCTATTTTCCCCAATCCCTAGAAAGGTCTTGTGCTTATTGAACATTGTGTTTGACCTCGCATGCTCCCCTCTTACTATAAATGGCTTGGTAACTTGATTGGATTCAAAAGTGTTACTAGTCTTCTGCCAATGACTTTTATTAAAAGTGTAAGAGGTGAGGGCCCTCAAATGAATGTCCCCCACATATGGGACCGGGTTAAAATCTCTATCCAACCACAGTAAGTTCCCGTGCAAGTATAATTCACACATCAGATGTTGTGTTGGTACATCGTGATTCCTCAAAATCCGGAGGAATTACACACCATCCTCCATCTCATAGCTGACCTCATTCTTAATAATTTCCATGCAGAATAAAAGGAAACGTTCATGCAAAAATAAGGAATAAAAAGAAGTAGGGGGACGACATGCCATAACCTCTTGCACTAGCTTGAACATCTGTTCCTTGTTGGCCTTCAGCTCTGCCACTTCCTTCTCCAGCTGCTCTATTTTGAGTTGCTGTTTTGCATGCCGTAACCTCATCACATCCATGTGCTCCACATATCCAAAAATTGTTGTGGAGGCCCTTTCCTCAGTCCTTCTGATCTCATTTTTATATTGGGCTGCAGTAGATTTCTAGGATTGAATTTAAGCTCTTAGGGCATACTCCCGGTCTTCGAACAATTGGTCGATCATATCTGTCTGAGTATCGGCAGAGTTCATGACTATCCGGTCTACTTGGGTTTCTGCGTCAACTCGGATAGTTTTGGCCTTTCTAGCTTGCCGTTTGTGCTTCCTTAATTGTTTCTACATCTTATTCACCTTCTTTCTCATCTTCCTCACTTCCATTTTGAGCCGCATCGTTTCCTTGAACTGCAGCTGATACTTTTGTTTCATTGGAAGCCTTCGCTATTCGCACAGCTCTATCCACTCTTGTTTGACTAATATTTCCTCAACCGGAGGCAAATCCCTCGAAACATCTTCTTCTGTGTTGACTGGGGAATTTTCCTTCCCTACTTACTCTTCTCCACTTATTTCGTGCTCAACAGCCCCCTCGCCTGGTTGTATCGTTGGCTCAGTCGTCGGGACCGTTTCACTTGGTCCCTCATTTTTGCCAATAGTGATCTCCCCTTCATGCACACACACCACGACTAGTGATGTGCTGGCAAGACATTCTCCCACTGCTGCATCTGCTGGAATTCCTCCCGGTTCTCCAGCCTCCAGAATTTCTTTTCTCCTCTCCTGCTCCAAGGCACCCACCACCTGAGTGGCTTCCAATCTGTAAGTTTGTGGCCTCTGTAACAGATTTAGAGCCACTGTGATTACAAAATATTCTTTTTCTCCTTGTTGAGGGGAACGAGTCACCCTTGCTCCTCTGAGAATCAAGGCAGAGAAAGGGGACTGGGGTGCATCTTCTACAATTGGCCCCAAGGTTGACACTGGTTCTTGTGGTACAGTGTCGACCTTGCGCCCTGGTTCTTCTGCTGCTTCCTTGACGGGTCCCATAGTTTCCTCAACTCTGGCCCCTTCTTGTCTTTGTCCTTCCTCTTCTCTGAGTTCCATGGTCGAAGTGGTCACGACGTCTTCTTCAACTAGATTGTCCTCCTCCATTATTTCCATGGTGGCAGGAGATCCCTAGGGGGTTCCCTCTTTCACCATATCAACTGCTTTGCCCACGCTGGCCTGTTGTGGGTCTACTCCCGTGACTCTCGTAGCGTCCTCTTGCTCTGCTAGTTCCACAGGTGAAACTGGTTCTTGTGGTACAACCTCATTTGTGGTACTAGCGAGCCTTTCTGCATCAGCCCCTATCTCTACCATTGTCTCCATACTTTCTGCTTGGTCTTGGGGAGCTACCTCATCCTCCAATTCCTCTGTTTCCATCTCCATTTCCTCTGGTTCCTCTTGACTGACATAGTCATCTTCGACAGGATCCTCCTCCATAGCTTCGGATTCTTCTACCCTAGTGGCCATAACAGCTACTATCTATTCCTCCATGGAGTCCTGAAACACCTCTCATGGAATCAGAATATGTCCAATGGCGTTCATTATCAGCAGCCGCACCAACCCATGATGAGCGATGACCGCCAGTACCTGTTGAGCCCCCTGAGTCGAATGTGCCATCAAATGAAGGCTCCTTAGCAGGAAGTAGGGCACATTCATGGAGAAAGCCTCTACCTGTGGAAATCGCAGGTGAGCTAATATGCTGAGGTGATATATGAAGATTGTGGAGTATTTTCCCTCGCATGTCATATATTTGATGACGAATTCTGCTACTTCTCCCCATAGATATGGTAGTGAATTTCTGTCGTACCCCTTTTGTTTCTATGCTATACTCTCTCCGACTTGAAGGAAGGCCTCAGGGAATTCCGGAAGGGTAGTTCTTCTCACAAACCATCGTTCCCCAACTTGCGGAAGCCCAGTGACTTCTGTAATGATTTCTTCTATTATGGGGATCACCACTCTGCAAACCCGTGAGCCTTCTTCCCCCAAGTTCAGTGCGAATTCCACTGTCAATTCTTCATTAAACCCCCTCAACCTATCAAAATACACATCCCATCCTACGTTCTGAAAAACCTGCCATACCTCCCAATTATTCTGAACTACCCTTGTGTTCTCAGGTTCAGGTTGAATTGTTCGGCCACCCATCATTGCAAAGGCAGAATCAACATGTTGACTGTAGTTGGTTGGCAAGGGAGAGTGACAAGTCTCCAAACCGTTGGAGGTTGAAATAATGTCATGGTTGTTTTGGGAAAGATGGGATGAACAATACTAGTACGTATGGGAGTAATGACAAATCCAGTACTGGTATGCTCGGACATCATGGCAAAGTTAAGATGGTACTGAGCTGTGTTTTGAAAATTAAATGCAGCGCGTGGGGAAGATGACCGATGTGACCTGGTGCATATGAATCCACATCCCAACATTTTTAAAATATGATTACGGTGTATCGAAATCATCATATTGGTTGAGCGGGATTATGTGCACTAAATGCTTTTCATGGTACGCTGTCATTTCTTATGACAGTTCCCCCCCAACTTTAATGGCAACCGTCCTCGACACGTTTATTTGTACTTTTTGGAATATTTAATTCAATCCATAAAATGACAGAGATGTACTTGAGGACTTACCTGACAGAGTGACAGCACAGCGTGTAGCAGCAACTGTGAGTGGTAGCACAGTGAGTAATGGCAACAGTGAGTAACAGTTGCTCTGAAGTAGCGAACAAAGCGAGTAGCAGCAACAGTGAGTAATGGAAGTTGCAGAGTAACAACAGTTACAGTGTAACGATAGTTACGGAGTAACAACAACTACGGTGTAACGATAGGTATGGAGTAACAACAGTTACGGTGTAACGATAGGTATGGAATAATAGTAGTTACGGTGTAATGGCAGGTATGGAGTAACAACAGTTATGGTGTAACGACAGTTGCGGAGTAACAGCAGCTACGGTGTAACGACATTTACAGAGTAACAACCCCGGTGGAGTAACAGTAGCTACGGTGTAACGACAATTTCAGAGTAACAGCAGCTACGATCTAACAGCAGTTATGGAGTAATAACAGCTACGGTGTAACAACAGTTATGGAGTAACAACAGCTACAGTGTAACAACAGTTATGGAGTAACAACAACTACAGTGTAACCGCTGATAAGATGACAGCACCGGGTGTTACATTTCTCCTCGGCATATTTCTTTGTTGTTCCTGCAAAAGATAAACGAGCAATATATATATGTATATGTATATGTATATGTATATGTATATG
>APFE031342307.1:76966-113314 GCA_000404065.3 Pinus taeda | reverse complement strand
ATCTGCAACCACATTGTCTTTTCCTGGTTTATCTACTATAGTGATATCAAATTCCTGTAGTAGCAACAAGCACCTTGTAATTCGACCAAGGGTAACAGGTTTATTCATTAAATACCTGATGGCTGCATGATCAGTATGCACAAAAGTAGGAAACCCAGTAATGTAGTGTCAGAAATTATTGATGGCATAAACAACAGTAAGAAATTCTTTCTCAGTCACTGTGTAGTTTAATTCAGCAGGAGCCAAATTTTTACTAACATAGTAGATTGCATAAGGTACTTTATCCTCCTGCTGTCCCAATACTGCACTAATTGCTGTCTGAGAGGCATCCGTATGAATGTGGAAAGGTAATGCCTAGTTAGGTCCTCTATGGATCGGAGCACTGCAAACTAACTCCTTAATTTTTGTTAACGCTACATCACAGTCTTTTTTCCACACAAATTTTGAATCTTTTGTTAGTAATTGAAACATTGGGTGTGCCAATTATGCAAAATTTTCTATGAAATGTCTATAATAATCAACACAACCAATGAAACTGTGTACCTGTGTGACCATTTTAGGTGTTGGGAAGTGCAGAATTACCTGTATCTTTGCTGGATCCATCCTGATTCCTTCAGCTGAGAGAAAATGTCCCAGAATGATTCTCTCTTCCATCATCTTGTGACATTTCACTGTACTTAGAGAGACACGTGCTTGTACACACCTTGCAAGAACTTTTTCCAGATTTTCTAATCCCACCATGAACGAGTCCCCATATGGAGTAAAGTCATACATATAGATCTCAACACTATCGTTTATTAGGTCATAGAAGATTCCTAGAGTTTCCCTCTAGAATGTTGCAGGAGCATTACACAGGCCAAAAGGAAGGACCCGGTATGCAAATGTCCCCCAGGGGCATGTGAACGTGGTCTTGTCCTGGTTCTCAGGAGCAATCTAGATATAATTATATCCACTAAACCCATCCAGAAAAGAGAAATACTTCTTACCAGCCAATGTGTCCAACACTTGATCAATAAATGGCAAGGGAAAGTGGTCTTTCTACGTCGCCTTATTCAACTCTCGATAATCTATGCAGATCTGCCATTTTCCATTCTTTTTGAGGACCATTACCAATGGTGAGACCCATTGGCTATCTGAGATTGGGTAGATGAAACCCACATCCAGTAACTTCTGAAGTTCTTCTTTCACCACATTCTTTAATGCAGGGTTCATTCTTCTCTGATGTTGTCTTATAGGATGACAATATTCCTTGATGTATACGTGATGGGTGCATAAGTTAGCCGGGATCCCCTTCATATCTACATAATCCCAGGTGAAGGCCTCTTTATGTTTCCACAGAACATCTATAAGCTGCTCCTTCTGAGATTCTAACAGGTTCGGATTAATGTTCACAGTTTTCCCAGGTTCCAATTCCACTTGTATACTTTCATGAGGTGCATCAGTAGGTGTTTCCTCTAATACTTCTGTTGTTTCCATAGTTTCTTGAGTCTCACACTCAGGATGGATTATAGGATCTGCTGGTTCGATTCCGAAACGGAACAATGATTTTCCATGAAAGAAGTGATTACATCATCTTCTAATTCCATTTTCAATTGCAGGGCCTGTCTGATAGTAAGGACGGGTCTCACTTCTTCCTCTTCCATTACATCCTCCACTGCAGATACAACCTTCTTTCTGCCTGCTAGCTTTATAGGTGAATTTGGTTCTGCAGGTGGATATAACACTAAATTCTTAGTGTTATTCCCATTATAAATGACCATATTCCCTGAGCGGCACCCAATGTAAGCGTCTGCAGTGGCCAGCCATGGCCTACCCAAAATTATGGGATGACCACCCACTGAAGACTGTGTATGTAATACCAGGAAGCCTATGGGGTAATGCCATGAGTCCAATGAAATTGTCACATCTTCCAACTTTCCTACAGGTTTGATTGTAGAACAATCTGCTAATTCAAGTACTATAGGTGTATGCTTTAAATTACGAAGTCCTAATGCATGCATAGTTTCAGTGGTGATGGCATTGATAGCAGCTCCCAGGTCTATCAACACATTTGGAATCTCTACCCCATTAATCTGTATTGTCAAAATCGGGTTCCCCGGATCTCCATATTTCACTGGCATTGATTTTCCCATCATAAAGTCTGACAACTTTCCCATAACATGTATGGTAAGGGGATCTTTAATTTTCTTAGCAGGTTTCTTAGAACAATATTCCCTAAGAGTCTTTGCATAGATTAGCACATCCTTCATAGCTTGCAATAAGGGAATTTTAACAAATAAGTTTTGCAATTCTCCTAATAAATCAAATTCAGATTGAGGACTTGGTTTACTCATGATTAACCTCTCTGGGTAAGGTGGTTCAGATTGATGCTGCTTGGCAGGAGGCATTTGAGTTCTATCGGTTTTCTTTGGCTCTTTACTGACCGGTTCTGCCTCCTTACCTTCACTATCAAGTTGTTCAATGATAACTGGAGGAGCTTGGACATTAACTGTCTGACCTGATTGCAGATTCATTTCATACAGCTCTGCAGTGGAGATGCTATATGAAGGCAGGTTAAGAACATCACCTTGATGAGCTCCCTTATTGTTAGGGTTAGGGTTAGGCTGCATTGGGAGCTGAGGACGGGTAGGTTGGTTACCAGGAGGCACATTGGAGGGCATTTGAAGCTGCTGATGGGGCATCTGCAGAGGAAACTGACCAAGAGTGGATCCTCGCCAGGTCGGAGCCCACGGGGAGCTTGTACTGGCTTGGGGATTCCACTGCTACCAGGGTGGGTACTGGTATTGCAGCCACATGGGAGGATAAGGCATGGTCTGAGGATTCATATTAAAATTATTAAAATACTGAGATGGATCCAAGTACATACCTTGATTTCTCATCGGTGGTCGAGGTTGCCATGGCTTCTGAGATCCCATGAGGTACCGCTACTCCGTGTCCTCCCTCGTTCCTTGAAATACTGCTTTCAAGTCTAGTAAGGAAGGGCATGAGCTTGTCACATGACTGAGCTCACAGATCATACATTCCTCTATGGAATTCAGTGGACATTCCCTCTCCAGATGCTTCTTTCTGCACTTCGCGCAAAATACTGTTTTAGTCCTGTCCAACTCTAACTGCTTTTGTTTTACTTGCAAAGTGTCCATCTGTGCTGACAGGGTACTGAGGATATATGTTCTCAGGTTATCTAGTAAATTTCTGATTTCTGCTTTTGTAACACCCCCACCAGATCCCTTTACTGAATGGACCCCCTGCTTGTTTCTCGCAAGCCCCCTTGAGCACTGAATACATAATTTGAAAATATCTTTGAACTTCTCCTTGGAGATATCTCCCTTTCCGACAATGGTCAATAGTTCCATCGAGTCTTCTCGAAGGGATCAAAGGAGGATAATATTTAATATTTCCTTATCTAGGTCAGAATGTCCTGACCTCTATAAGGTGTAGTGGAACCTCTCCATACAATCTTCCAAGCTTTCATCTTCTTTTTGTGTGAACTTGAAGAGTTCCTCCTTAATGTTTCGGGATTTACAATAATCCTAGTATTTCTCTAAGAAATCCATCTGCATATCTTCCCATGTAGAAATAGATTTTCCTCCAAGGCCCATGAACCATAGCAGAGCCATCCCTTTTAGAGTGGAAGGGAAAATTTTCAGCTTCTGGGCATCTATTGTGTAGTCATACCCCCCGCATACTATATTGAACTCAAATAGAAATGTGTCCAGGTCTTCAGAGATAAGCCCATGGAAGGTTGGTAAAGCTGCCAATGGAATAGGCTTTATAGGGCACCGGTTCCTAGATCTCCAATAGGGAAATCGATGGTGGAGTTTGTAGGAGCCATGAATATTTTCCAATAATCACTGGGGATCTCAACAAGCTCTGTAGAGGGTGGCTTAGGATTCTTTGTTACCGATGTTATCAGAAAACATTGCCCAGAAAGGCTGCTGACCAGGCAGACCTTGTGTAACTCTTTCAAACCTACTTTAGGCTGAGGCTTAGCCTCCCCAACCTGAGAGGCCTCTCTCACAAGATTAAAGATTTGGGTAATGAATAAGATGGCTAAATCTGAAACAAATGAACAAGTATAAGAGGTTGAAACACAATTAGAAAGTATCCATTGGGCTTATGGAGTACAAAATCGTTTCAGTATAATAATGATATCAACCTTACATAGAAGTCAGGGCATCTAGAATTCAACACATTTAGATCACACCAAAAACATATAAGACCACACAGTTTATAAATGTATAAAGGAAATTAGAGCACAATCAGTGATTTCTAAGTAATCACACATTCATACCACTACAAATACTGAGAAGAGGACAATACAATACATTCTGAATGTTGAATTCCTTCTTATTCCTGAGAAGGAAAGCCAACACTGTATTACTAAAACAGAGTCTTACATAAATCACAATATTCAAGTTTCTTTGAAATTTTCCAACCCCTGGTACATTAGATATTATCCTATATATAGATCCCTTTACATGACTTAGATCCCTCCTCTAGGATGAGGAAAATTCGAATTCTACCTGATCTGACACCTATTGACACTTAAAACTAACTATTAAATGCAAATGACAACTAACTACAATTAGGAGTGTAACTCCTCATTATGATTAAAACAACCTTATCTAGGAAATACAAAACTCCTTTTGACACCTATAACTCCATGAATTCAAATTTTATGGTGCTCATAACCCTCCAGCTGGCCCTTGATGACTCATCCTTTTACTGCTCCTAGAAACTAGGAGAATGTTCCTTGCTCTGTTTTGGCTGAAAAATAGGTCTTGAGACAGAGCTCATATCTTCTCATAAAAAATGTATTTGGAAAAACGGAAGGAGGCTTTTGTGAACCAATCCGTTCTAAAAAAAAACCTCTCTTGGTTTTTTGGAACACCATTCCTACCACCCAGAACGTGTCTTTGAAAAATAGGTGTAAAACAGAGAAATATGCTTGTGAAAAACTGCACCTACAGCAGTTTCGTAGCGCAAGTTTGGTCCTTAATTTATCCTAGATCATAATGGATTTGAAGAAAGTGGAAGAGGTATTTTTAACTAAGTATCTTAGGAATGAAAACCTCTTTCACTTTTTAGATATGATTTTTTAACCGCTCAGAAACTCTTCTAGAAGTTGACTGGTAAAAACAAGGAGACAAAGTTCCTCCCTTTTTGCTTTTGGTCTCCACATGGATCTTCGAAATCAATTATCCCTGTTGTTTTTCATAAAATCACATTGGATTATCATGTTTTATATACACTTCAGACCTTGTCCATATATACATGTGAAGACAAAACCCTTTAATGCTGCCTGATGTCTCATGAAAAATACTAGCTATGAAATGATGACCTCTTATATAGCTAAGAGTTCATAGATATCCTTCCTTCACTTGATTTGCCTTTGCTGGATACTTACACCTTGTAAATGCTCCCCTTTCAGACATTCCTCTTGAAAAATATTTCCTTTTTTATCCCAAAATTGGTCTACCAAAACATAATATGCAACCACAACAGTTTCGTAGTGCGCTACGAAACTGCTGTGCATTAGGCATCATTTACAGCAGTTTCGTACTGCACTACAAAACTGCTGTGTAATTTTAAAAACACGGTTTGAGGCCAAATATTTAACTCTTTTGATCTTTCTTTTCCTTGTAATAGCTTTTCCATCTGCCATGAAGTTGTCCAAAACTGAAACATAGACCCCATTCTTTTAAAGTAAACTTCAAAAGGCAACCTACCAAAATTTAGGACTTAACCATACTTGCTATGTGATTTTTCTTAGTTAACACTGTCCTTCATGTTGACTTAGTTGTGTCTTCAGATCTTCAATTTGCCTTTTCAATTGCATGTCTCCTTGCCCTTTCCTTGAATTGGGCAATCTCAAGGTTGGTAGACATCAATTTCTTTTTTGACTTCCTCAAAGCTACATTCTTCTTCTTGAGTGCTAACTGCCTTGCTTGAGTTGAAATGGAGAACTCTGATGTATGCTGACCCTGAGCTTGCTAAGTGCTTCTTATGCATGAAACGAACACAAAAGTGACCAAGACCAATTCTTCCTTACCTTACCCCTTTTATTTGAAATTTGTTTAGTGATAACAACCGGGATTCGAGCTGCTTTGGTAGCACTTCCCCAGTCTCTTGGTGATGTAAATATCTCCTCGTCTCTTTCTCCTGTGGCTTGATGGCTGGATCCTTTGGCTATGACTCCCTTTCCTTTACTAGAATAGTCTGGTTCTACTGAATCTCTGCTTGCAACTTCCTCCTCTGCTAACACCATCTTGAGATTCCCTGAATCAGGTCCACTGCTATATGTTTCCTCCACCGTCAGAGGGACTTGTTGTGTTGAGTCACCACAGAATGCCACGGCCGATACTGGCTGTTCCACTGATTGTCCTTTTGACTTCACCCTTCTTTCTCATGGTCTCACAGCTACGCGAGAGGATGCTTCAGATTTAGCCTTTGCTATGATCTCTTGTATATAGGTTTTTCTTCCCAGGTCTAGTCTTCCCCTCCTTGGGGCTCTCCCTCTACCCCTTTTATTGGGTTCTTTGTTCATACAAAAGTTGGATTGATGGGGGGTTTCTTTATGAACCTACGATACTTCAGCCCTAAAGTAAGGTGTCAAAAGACCGTTCCTTCCCAGGATGAAAGAACTCACAAAAAGAAAGGCAGCTATAGCAAAACCTAGGGTTTCAAGCCTGGAGTAGGGCATCAAAAGACTCCTCCCTCCCTAGGAACAAGAACCAAAAATAATAAAAAACCACAGAAAACCCTAATTTTCCCAGATCTGAAGCAGGGTGAAAAACAACTTTCCCTCCCTAGGGTAAAAGCTAGGGATTTCCCAAAAAGAAAGCACACATAGGTTAGGAAAAAGACAATTCTAGCTCAAGGCCTAGAGCAGGGCGTCAGAGGACTCCCCCCTCCCTAGGACAAGAGAATGGCCCAAAATAATTAAAAAAACAAAAATGAACAAACAGAAAGAGTACCTATGCTCAGGACCTGAAGCAGAGTGAGAAAACTCGTTCTCTCCCCAGCACGAGAGATTGACCCTCTGGCTAGTTCAGATCGTTGTTTGCACCTTGTTAGCCTCCCCAGCAACGACGAAAAAATGTTGGTGTCCAGGTAGGGGTGATTTATCTACCTTATTCCGACATTAATCTTATCAATCCGAGTGCATATATTTTCAAGGCAATGCGCAAGGTATATGCAGGGAAATCACGTAATCTTTCCCAACCAAGGGTTCATGGTTTAAGATTCAAAACATAAATGCAAGATTAACAATTTACAAAACTACAGAAATAATCATAAACAATAAAGAACTGTAACAACACACATAAACTGATAAATCACACACACATAAAGATGCAGCACCTGATCAGAAGAGTGGGCCCAACTCTTTGATCAGGGTTGCGTTAGCCACGAAGAGAATTAGAACAACAAAATGGATTATCTTTTATTAATCAGTAATAGAAGTTTACAATGCTAATGGGTGAACCCCCATTCACAGGATCAACCTGCATTTTATACACAGTGAGTGAGATTAACAGATCTCCTGAAAACGTAGCAACTATAGATACAAAGATATACATTGGTTGGAACGGTATCAGCATCAGATGCCTGAGATAGCAGGAAGGCCCAAGAATAGTTCAGGGCACCTTTTCCCAAGCTGCGCAACCTCCTGCTGATCAGCCATTGCCAATTCTGTTGCAATACGCTGAGTTGAGGGTTCCTGTTCTCATGATGCGGTCAAACACACAATTTAGTACCACAAATAGATAGACTCCGTGCATTTTACTTCATTAATTAAAATATACCAATAGGATAGTAAAGGGGGAATTTACATTGTAAGTTGTACATAACAGCATGGGTAAATGAGTGCAAAAATGTCAAAAAGGGTAATGGAAATAGGCAGAAAGATGGCCCGATTTGGTACCCAACAGTTAGCTCAAATGGTCAAGTTCCTATTGCATAAGCACCTCGATTGTTGAAATGTGGCAACAAGAATATTCCAATTTTAATTTTTCCTTGAATTAAAATTGTGAATTAAAATTGAACAATTTTTCACATCCCTATGATGAACCACCGTTGCTGGTTCGAAACGTCATATATAAACAAACCTAATGCGATGTATCCGAAAGATATGCTACAGAATCAAGAAACTTGCAGAAGCCTCAAAGACAAATTTAAAATCGAATTTAGTCTTAATAACTACTTGGAAATAATTAATTAAGTTATTTTTCCTTAATTAGTTGGAGAAATTCAAGTTAGAAGTCTTTCTGAAGTCATGCAAGAGTTATCCCTTAAATTAAGGAGATAAGATTGAGTTATATTTGAGTTGTAACTAGTTAAGTCAATTTAATGAGTTAAGTCGAGTTAAATTAGTTCCAAACTATTTGATGAACTAATAGAGAGTTAACATTCAGTTGATGCATGCATGCACTCAACTAGTGTACTCCAGTTAATTGAAAATTCCCTCATCAGAAACTCATGCATGTCTATTCTAAGAAAGACCTAGTTGAAATAAATGTAAAGGGAAGTGTACTATCAGTTGCATGTGGTTTCCTATAAAGAAAACTCATGCATGCAGAAGGAATCAATTCCTTGAGGATTGAATAGTTCTGATAGTGTGTGAGAGCAGTTTTCCACTTAGTGAGGTGAGAATTATCCATTAGGAACAGCGCAAGGGAATAGGAGCTTGGAGGGTAAAGAGGAAGGCTTGAGAGAAGCTTTGATTGCCTGTGAGTATTTGTGAGGATTTTATTGAGAGCTGGATAGCTGTGAGCGCTAATGCTTTGTATAATCTCTATGTATTTCCACCTTGTATGATAATACAGATACTGGGGTTTTTAGCTGAGGCTTTCCCCAAAGTATTTTCATATGTATTGTGCATTGATTCTTCTTCGTCTAGTTATATTGTCCAGCTCGATAGCTCGAACTTTAAGCTTCCGCAAATTGATAATAGAAGTAGGTTATAGTCTTTGCTTTGTTTATATTGCATTATCGTGTAAACCTATAGTCATATTTTCTATGTGGTCTTAGAGCTAGATTTGTAGAGAATTTGCAGAATTTCTACATGGTATCGGAGCTGTGAAAATTATGTGGAGAAGAGAATTTTAAGTTTGAAGTTCGGGGTTATAGGTACAAATCAAATTCTTATTATACTTCAGGGTTGGCCAATGGCGTTCCATGGCTTGAGACTTGAGTATGCCTTGGAAGGTAGCTCGAATTACATAGCATGGAAAGATAGAATGGAGGTTGTATTAGAAGATAATGGCTTGAAGGAATTCATTGATCAAGAAATCCAAAAGCCAGATTCAACTAATGCACAAGAGTTGGCTGAGTGGAAGAAGTGTGTGGTGAAGGCGAGACAGATCATCCTTGAAGGAGTTCGAGACCATATTGTCTCGAGTCTCCATGGGAAGGATACTCCATTTTCAATGTGGAAGACATTGAAGGACCTCTACTAGAACAGTAACAACTAGAGGAAATTAGCACTTAAGGATAAGCTTCGAAGAATCAAGATGGAGAAGGGTAATACTATTTCCACATATCTGAAGAAGCTTACCACTTGTAGAGATGAGATTAGTAGTATGGGAATAACTACTGTCAATGATGATATGGTGAGCCTCGCTCTCCTTGGCCTTCCAAAGAGTTGGAATAGCTACCAAGACTCTGTGAATGGAAGAGAGAAACTGTTGGATTGGGAATGTCTGTGGTTGGATCTCATGCAGGAGGAGATCAGGAGGAGAACACGAGATGGTTATTCATCCAAGGATGATGATGAAGAAAATTTGGCCTTAGCAAGTAAGGCAAGGAAAGGGAAGAGGAAGGCGTCCCATTCCAAATCGAATTCTTCTCATGGAGGGAAGAAGGGTGACAAATCTAAAGTGAGATGCTTTAATTGTCATGAGATGGGACATTATGCGAATAATTTCCCATCGAAGAATTCAAAGAAGGGATCCTTGGAAGGATCGGAAGGTGAGGCATTAGCCTCTTAGTTCGAAATGGACTTTACCATCATCGCATGCATAGTGTCATCGATGATGGGTTGTGTTTGGTATCTTGACAGTGGAGCCTCATTCCACATGACCGGTGATAAAATTTTATTCAGTACCTTGGAGGAGAAAGACCTCAATATGTGCATAGAGATGGGTGATGATGGAAGGTATAGTGTTTCAGGAGTGGGCACAGTTTCTTTTCAGAGGGATCATGGAGCTCCTATCATCTTGACAGATGTGATGTATGTGCTTGGAAGAACTTGGTATTGGTCTTGATGTTGGAGGACAAAGGCTACGATGTTGTCTTAAGTAAAGGAAAGGCATTCCAAAGACACATAGCCACGGGTTAAAACAAGAGGATAAGGATTCAGGTGAAGAATCTCTATAAACTAGAGGTAGATGATTGTGCAGCATTGAGTATGAAAGCATAATTGGTGCAAAGCCAAGACATTGGCAAGTTGTGGCACAGGCGGTTGGACCATCTGCATCATGGGGCTTTGAGAATAATGCAATAGATATCTACAGGGCTTTCCAAAGGCAAACTTGAGAAAGTTGACACATGCAAAGGTTGTAACTTGGGAAAGTACACCAAGTCTTCCTTTCATGAGTGAGACAGTCGAGCAAAGGCTATCTTAGAGTGAGTTCATATTGATGTGTGTGGACCATTCTCGATGGCATCCACAGTGAAGCAAAGGTATTATGTGATTTTCATTGATGATGTTTCTCGTAAATGCTGGATTTATTTCATGCAAAAGAAGGACCAAACCTTCACAAAGTTTTGTGAGTTCAAAGCTTTGGTCAAGAAAGAGTCAGGGAAGAAGATCAAGGCCTTGAGTAGCGACAATAGTGGAGAATATGTCTCTTAAGAGTTTAAGGACTTCTGTGCAGCAGAAGGAATTAAACGAGAGTTGACGGGACCTCATAACCCACAGCAGAATGGGGTGGTCGAGAGGAAGAACAAAACTATTGTAGGGGAAACACGAGCGATGTTGCATAACCAAGGCCTACCACTTCACTTGTGGGCTGAGTCATGCAACACATCGGTCTATCTATAGAATAGAAGCCTGCATCGCATACTTGGGATGAAGACAACAGAGGAAGCTTTCTCCGGTAAGAGACCAGATGTGGGTCACTTCAGGATCTTTGGCTCATCGGTATATTGCCATGTGACAAAGGATGCACGAAAGAAGCTTGAGCTGAAAATAGAGTTGGGGATACTTGTGGGGTACAATGATACACCTCACAACTATCGGGTGTACTCGCCTACTAGTCGAAGGACAGTGGTCCGTAGAGATCTCAAGTTTGATGAGCAAAAGGTCATGTGAGTTTCCCTTGAGAGGGAGTTAAAACTACAGGCTATGGAGGAACTATTGGTTCCTAAGGAGGAGGAGCCTCAGACTGATGCGGAGCAGCCGCATGCAGGGGTTCTAGGAGTGGAGACATCCACTCAAGCAGAGTCTTCCAGAGATGGACGAAAGCGCACAAGAGACACTGACAGATTATTGTAGGATGCGATATAGAATGTGGGAGCAACATTTTCTCAGCACAGACAGAGGAGGTCACCTGAGAGGTACACTAGATACATGGCTCTTGCTGGGTAATGTGTTGAGACCAAGCCATATTCCTTTGAGGAAGCAGTGCAACAACCAATTTGGGTTGATGCTATGGTGGAGGAGTATGACTACAAAGTTCGTAACAGTGTTTGGGATGTGGTTCCAAGACCAGAAAACAAGTCAGTTGTGAGTTCCCATTGGCTTTACAAGGTAAAGCAAGCTGCTGATGATGGGAGGATCATGTTGTTGTAGTATAATTCCTTTCTTGTTGAGAGGGAGTGTTGAAATGTGGCAACAAGAATATTCCAATTTTGATTTTTCCTTGAATTAAAATTGTGAATTAAAATCGAATTTAGTCTTAACAGCTACTTGGAAATAATTAATTAAGTTATTTTGACTTAATTAGTTGGAGAAATTCAAGTTATAAGTCTTTCTAAAGTCATGCAAGAGTTATCCCTTAAATGAAGGAGATAAGCCTTAAATTAAGGAGATAAGATTGAGTTATATTTGAGTTGTAATTAGTTAACTCAATTTACTGAGTTAAGTCCAATTAAATTAGTTCCAAACTCTTTGAGGAACTAATAGAGAGTTAACAGTTAGTTGATGCATGCATGCACTCAACTAGTGTACTCCAATTAATTGAAGATTCCCTCATTAGAAACTCATGCATGTCTATTATGATAAAGACCCAGTTGAAATAAATGTCAAGGATAGTGTACTATCAGTTGCATGTGGTTTCCTATAAATAAAACTCATGCATGCAAAAGGAATCAATTCCTTGAGGATTACGCAGTTCTGACAGTCTGTGAGAGCTGTGTTCCACTTAGTGAGGTGAGAATCATCCATTAGGAACAACGCAAGGAAATAGGAGCTTGGAGGGCAGAGAGGAAGGCTTGAGAGAAGCTTTGATTGCCTGTGAGCATTTGTGAGGATTGTACTAAGAGCTGGCTAGCTGTGAGAGCTAAGGCTTTGTATAATCTCTATGTATTTCCACCTTGTATGATAATACAAATAGTGGGGTTTTTAGCTGAGGCTTTCCCCAAAGTGTTTTCATGTGTATTGTGCATTGATTCTTCTTCTTCTGGTTATATTTTTCAGCTCGATATCTCTATCTTTAAGCTTCTACAAATTGATAGTAGAAGTAGGTTATAGTATTTTACTTTGGTTATAATGCATTATCGGGTTAACCTACAATCAAATTTTCTACATGGTCTTAGAGCTAGATTTGTAGAGAATTTTCAGAATTTCTACATCGATATGGGAGGTCACGGGGTCAATTATCCTCAATACCCTCAGGGTTAGGCTCCAAAATGAGCCGATGGGAATGATCCCTTTGAGTGGATCTACTCAGGACCATTTCCGTGGATGTAGCATCACCGATCTCTGGAGTCCATGAACCACATTGAAAAAAAAGATATATTGTGGCCCCTGTAACCACCTGTTGTCACTACCACAATGCCCTCCAGAATTTTTTACTACACTCAATTTCAAAGCCTTCCTTGGTCTTGTACATTGTTGTCACAAGCTTTGAAACTCATGTCGTGTGTTTTCTTGAGGATTTTTTGTCCCCTTTGCAAGATAGGAAAAATGTCATATTTTCTCATGTTAGCTATCGCATCATGTATATAAGATTGTTTTGGTTGTTTCAAGAGGTCACCCTTTGTGTAAATTAATTGTTCTAACCATGTAAACATCAATCGCACCCATTTCCAAAGTTTTAAGCATTGTCGCACAAGTGTCGTCACAGTTGTCACAAAGTGTATCTTAAGTGACGCACTTGTCGTAATTTGTCACAAATTTGTCGCAAAGAGGGAAATACATTTTCATTTTTCCTGGATGATCTATATTGTTGTGTCATCAAGTATTATAAGTTTGTGATCACATTCGAATTCTTATCACTATTCACATTAGTCACATCGATCCCGCACTTAGACATTTTATGAAAAGATTCCCGACCAAGCAACCTAGCTTCACCCGACCTCCCTTAACTGCACATTGCACAGTCTCAGTCCTCTAGCTATGACCTTTCCTCTTGTTACTGCACAATGCACAATTCCTACTTCCTAGGACTACTCCACTGTGTAGTTTTTGTGCTCAAACCTCGACCTTGATTCCTAGAATTATGCAATTCGTCCTCCTAGCATGGCATTAACTGTGCATTGCACAGTCTGTAGCCTCAAGCTCATCCTTGAGATATTGAACTGTGTAATTGCGCAATTTTCTAGTATCCATTGTCTCCTGGAACTATGCAATGCGCTCTCCCAGTGTTCATCCCCTCAACCCGTCACATTGATCTCCTTTCGTAGTTTTATCTCTTACCTCAACCTAAACTATGCACTACATAGCCTTAAGGCTCAAGGCTCCCTTAAATGCTTGAACTACGTAGTCACTAAGCCCCTTTCCTAACTTTCCATCCATTTTCAGCTCAGTCAATGGATCAATATGCACAATCTTAGATTAGGGGTTTTTCGCGCTGATGTCATCTTGTCGTGAGTGAATTGCAGATACAGGTACCTTATTTGACATGGAGAGGTGATGAAGAAGGAGATGAAGGAGTGAAACATGCTGAAAGACATTTTTTTAGCTGAGTATGCAAGCTGATCAATGCTCCACTGTTGGAGATAGTTATTTTCATTATATACATGTGTCTTGGAAATTTTAATTAATAAAAGAAGCCTTCATGACGAAAACTTTCTTCATGCATAGATTATGAATATTTGTAAGACAATTATGCATATGTTTGTATTTCATGTTTGCTTTCATATGTGCTAAAGTAGTTGAACTATTTCGTTAATTTTGGTACTTATTATATTGAGAATTTGATATAATGTTTTTTTATTTTTGTCCCATCCTTTTGTAATATTTTGCACAAAACTAGACACATATTTATCATTCATTGGTTGTAATGACCATTGCATCTTTTGTGGACTATTCTGATGGATGTCAGATAGATCCTTCTTGTTTGCATGTGTCTCTACTTGGGTGGCATTATTACCTCTCTCTTAGAAGCCTAGTTTACTCTTTTCCTCCACAGTAGAACTTTGACATGCTTACAACCAAGCACTCACTAGGCACACTTACTTGGTTTTTGAACGCACACTTGCGTTCCTCTCTCACTGATAGTTAGAGCCAAAGAAAATCTATAAGAATGCATGGCAACCGGGCCAATATCCAGATGGGGTAGTTGTGACCATTAAGTCTATTTTGAACCTCTTATCTTGAATGGATCATCCTCAAATCTTATTCCTGGGGTGTTTCTCTAATTTATCCATTTGTCAATTTTCAATCCTCGATGAGCCTCTCACTCACTTGTCTCAGTTAAAATTTAATGGTGAGGATGGAACATCCATAACCATGTAAATTTATGATATTCTTAAATTTTGTGAACCTTACGGAATCGATGATTAAGAGTTTGCTTGTGTGGTTTTCTTCCTCACCCTTGAAGGTCGTGTTATTCAATGGAGCCATACGTTACCTCCTGCCTCCATCCATTCTTTCCATCATTTCCTCAAGGAGATCTATCAAGCCTTTGATAGGTATGATTACCAGAATGTTTATAAAAGAATTATTTAGTTAAGAATGAAGCCTGATGAATCAATTGAGGATTTCTCTAATCGATTCCTTCACCTTTGTTATGAATTTCATAAATAAGATGCATATTGGGATTTATTTAAACAAAAGTTTCAGTGTTTGGTTCATGTCTCTTTGCATGGTAAACGTGAATCCGCTAATGTTTCTACTTCCCCAACTCTTTCAAATCATGAGACACCTATAATTTCAGAGGAGAAATTTACTACTTTTTGTTAGAAAATTATATATTACGGAGCAATGGAACACATGAAATAATGCAGAAATATAAACACAGAAAACGCACAAAACAAGAGAGACACAGATATACGTGGTTCACCCAGTTTGGGCTACGTCCACCTCGAACAGCCAGTCCTTCCTTTCTATTATCCAGCAAAGTGAAGAGACACAACCTACAGCAAAGCCGCTGTAATATCCTTTGTTTTCTCTCACAGTCTCACCTCTCTGTTTCTCGCTCACACACAGAATACGCATCTATATCACCGCCTCAAATACAATACCCTCATACAAAGAGAGGGGTTGTCTTCTAGGGCAAAAAACCCTAAACTAAACATAAGTTCTATCATCAGATCATCCGCCTAATGAACGGCTCAGATTGACTAGAAATTACTATACTTTTTACAGCAATTTACAGCTTATTTTTAGCTTCGGAGGCGCTGCCCCCGAAAAAACCCCCCCCAGGAGGGGCTCCCAAGGTCGCAAGCCGCCCCCCCTGGACCCCCCCTGCAGCGAATATTTTACGGGCGGACGGTGCCGCCCCCATTTTGAACTGGGGTCCAATGTGGCGGTACTTTTGAATATAGAAGATAATCAGGCTCCACACCCAACACTTTTGTTCTTTATCCTCCTCCTTTTCTAGTTCCGATGAGGCTGTATTTATGCGATGATAATAAAGTTTGGAAATTTTCAAATCAAATTCCTAATCGATCTTCTCATTCTTCTTTTGCTTGTGACTCTGATTCAATGGAGGAGATCCCAGAATGTCTCATGAAGCCCTTGGTTAGGATTATCTCCTCCATTCCACAAGATGATGTTACTATTCATAACTCCAGTCTCGAATCTGATCTATATTTTTTTTACACTCTATCATCTACATGCCATGACTCTTTATACCGTGATCCGCCTAATCAACTCGCTCCACTAGCTAGTTTTCCACACACCCTCAATTTTTGAGTTAACAATTCAAATTGTGATAAGATACAAGGCAGTCATGTTACATAGATAGGGGAATAGGAAGGTGAGGACGCTTTCAATCTATCTTCTCTTTTAAAAAATCCTCCATGTGAATATGATGCACTGCCATTCTTGGATGATTTTCAATTTGCTGATCTCAGTAATGATTCAAACAAAATCAATTCTTTCAATCAATATATAGCCTTGGGCAGCAATCATTGTGATGATGATAATTTTTTTGATGTATGTGGTCACGAATGCCCAGGTGCATCAATTGATATTTTCGTTTCTCATGAAGATCTTAGTCTAGATCTAGAATCTGATTCAGTTAAAGAAGATGTGCTTATCGAAACTTCCTTTCCATCTCACTATCTCTTGTGCTCTACCATTTGCGATGCATCTACTTGCGACAAAGGTACTCCATGCTCTTCAATTCCTTCATCTGATGAGTTAACTTCTCAATTGGCACAAGGTGGTGAGATTATCCATGATCAAAATGAAAACAATCAAATCATTGAGTACTCTTCCCATCCCTCATCATCTCTTATTTTGCATGAAAACAACTCTTTAAATAAACTCGATCATGAAATTTCCCCGATTCACTCATCTTAGAATTTGCGATCAGAAGAATTTTTCAACTTGAGTAATCTCGTTATTGAAGTTGAAAAATACGATAAAAATAATGATATATATGGTTTCCATTCGATGAGCAGTGGCTTTATTAAAACCAGTGGTAGAATCTATTTGTAAACCATGCATGATCTGGTTCAATATTCAAAATGTGATTTTAAAATCCTGGAAAGTTACGGGACCTACGAGGGAGTCGAGGCACTTCAAGTTCCGTTGATGGTTATGTCAGGATCTCGTGACTCTGGTAAGCCCCCTGAAATAAGTCAAATTTGGTTTCTCCTACACAATCCTTCTCTTTGCATGGTTTCACTCGATATCAAAGTTATTATATATGCTTCTCTGAAGGGACAACCTCTCCTGCTCTCAATAAGTCAGATCCCTCTTCTGCCAATGAAATAAATAAGTGTCGATGCATATGATGAGCCCCAGTATTGCAACAAGAATTTTGCAACTCCTAAGGGTACCAACTTAAATTATCATCCCAGGGTTCATACAAACTTAAGAGGTGTTGATATTGTATGTGCAACATGCAATGTGTCCTTCTTTCATTGATCTAATGAAATGAATTTCATAAAATCCAACATAAACTAGTTGTAGAAATAAACCATGCTACTCTAATTGCAAACAAATAAAATCAATTATTCTACTTGCAAAACGAAAATCGTTAATATAATTGCAAATTTCTTGGAAAGAATAAATTTAATCTACAACACATAACTAGGAAATTTAGAAAATAAGTCTACTTCAGTTGCATTGAAGAGTTTCAAATGTGAAAATTGCTTCCTAACCCTATTTGTTGTGTTGTGCTTGTGGTGGAGGAAGGATGGGTATAGAGTGGTCCTTAGGTCTCCCTAATCATGGCTTTAGATCCTAGGCGTCATTATTCATCTAGAATAAGTCAAAGTTATAGTGGGGATCAAAATTGGTGAAGGAAATTGATGTTACAGTTTTGCTATGGGCGATTGCTACAAGCGATTACTATAGGAGTTGTGTAATGCCAAAGGAGTGATAATCCTGCTAAATTCTGAAGTAAATAAAATTAAAATGGGATGGATTTTTCTTTATTAATTAGGATGTCTTATTTCTCCATTCTAATTTGAATCACTTCAAAATACCTCTGTTAACATGTACTAAAAAATAGAAGAAAATTAGTATTCTAAAAACTAGAAATTCAAGAACTAGTGAGCTAGTTAACCTATCAAATGCATAAACTAATCAAGTGAAAATGAAATGGGGTATATTTTGTTATTAAATTCAATTTTTTTATGACCTAATTCAATTGTAATAAACTCAAATGAATTTCATTAACATGTTCCAAAAAATATCAGAAAATTACTACTATTTTGCTACAAGGGACTTCCAGAAATTCTAGATTTGTGAACTAGTAAACCAATCCAAGTTGCTCAATGCTGAAGATTACTTTTCAAAGTTGTTATAAGAATGAACCATGCTTTTGAATCTATAAATAACCTAAATATAACTTAGTTTGATCATTTAAGCCAATCCTACGGTAAAAGAAGCATCGATACTAAATGCAGAAATAAAAGAAACAAGAACAAGAGATTGATGTGAATAAGAAGCGAAAAGAAGAAAATAAAATGATACAAAAGGGATCTGAGGCTCCTAAGATGGCAAGCCCAAGGATACTCAGAGTCATATGAATTATACTAATATTTATAAGCTAAATATGAAACCAAACTTCATTATTTGAATCGATCCAAGTACATCCCTGCTTGAAATGAAAGTGGAGCTGCAAAAATACATGTTTTCTCCACAAGAAGACTGAGAAATACATGCCTCTAAAGGAAAATTAGAATTGGTACTTATACAAAATTATGAGGAAGAATTATCTTTTAAATGAGGAAGATTTCCCCTCCAAAATCCCTCAAATAGTGGATCTGGTTCCCAACACTGGGAATTTGGATTAAATGACAGGGAACACATTCCTAGATTTTCTCAATCACTGGAGCTTCAAAATTTGTCAATAATTTCATAGTATTTTTTTCATTTATTATCCAATATTGATCCTCTTGTATTAGGGAACAAGTATCTAGATTATCTTCTCCTCCAAATCTTCATAATCTTCCCAATATTCTTCAAAATAAATAATATTAGGCACATAATATGCAATCATCTCTAAACCTTCCTAAGAACATATTAAAGAAAAAAAAACATTATTAAGTGTAGAAGGAGAGGTTTAATATAGCCTTAAAGTGTCTAAGAAAGGTTATATGGGCCTTAATTTGTGTCTAATTTAGAGGCCCATCATACCCCCCTAATGAAATTGTTGCTCATCTTATGAGTAGCCTATCCATCTTCTTACCCTGTTGTTCTTTTCTTATGCCTCAGATGACTTTCATGATGTCCCATACTGATGTGGATGTAACTACCCCTATTGGATAATATTTATGTTTATCTCAATTTCCCATCATTCCTTTGATTCCACCTATTGGTTTTAGTATTTCAGAAGTATTTGTTGATTCTCCTCCTCTCATGACTTCAATAAACATTTATCAATGTGAAATAAAGAATTTCTATTTTATGCTATAGGAGTGAGTGTGTTTATGGAAACAAAGGTAGAATAAATTTTATTTTTATGATGTTGAGGAGAAGGTAGAATTTAGCATGCAACCCAAGACACTTTATCCTTAATGACAAAAATTCGCCGATCTTTCTTACTAATATTTAAATAAGTGGCAACTACAGAGTATGCTTTTGATAATTGAGAGTTATTTAAGGGTTTTCATGCCAAGTATTGGTGGATAAAATTTGTACTCACCCTTTCCCTCATTATTATTTCCTCCTTCATAGGTTTTGAGGGAAATTATGTCCACTAACAAGCTTCCTGTAGCAACCTGTAACTTTCCTGTAGCACTTTTTGTAGAACTTCTAGGTTCCTATGTAGTGGAGGTTGTTGTATCAGAACAAGTTTTTAATAGTATTGTTTCAAAGCCGAGGAAATAAAAAATACAACATGCACCCTATTCAACACACCATATTCTTAAGCAAATGCTTAACCAATCCAACCATTTTCTCTTACTAGAATCCAAACTATAAATTTGTGGAGTACTTTTTCTTGATGATTGAGGTAATTTTGGAATCCTTATGCCAAATGCTGGAGAGAAGGAATTTTTAGTTACTTTTACTTTGAATATTTCCTTTCATCCCAAGACTCTAGTGGTTGTTCTAGGTGAAATTTTCATTCCTGTAGCACTATGTTAGCTTCCTGTAGCAAATCTGTTCTTCTTGTAGTAGTGATGTTCCTTCCTATAACAAACATGTTCTTCATGTAGCAGTTATGTTCCTCCTGTAGAAGCTTTTTTTTCTCATTTTATCCTATAAAAACCAATCTGAATCCTGTAGCAGCTACTCTTTACATGCCAAGAGGTGGTGGGTCCACCTTTTTATTATTTTATTTTTATTTATTATTATTTTTTTAATTATTTTTTTCTCTTTTTTTCATTGCATGCATAATAAATTCAAAGTGATTTGAGTGAACTGAGTTGGACCCTAACTACTTTTTGAACTCCATGATAACATCTTACTTTCTTAAGTCTTTTTTTTTTTTCACTTTTGTCTCATTTATCTCCCATGTGTGTCTGTCATTTGGAGAAAAGTTAAGTGACTTGCTAGATAAGATCGAGGCTTCCTGCTATTAATTTTGACTATAAAAGACCTCTCCTTCTCACACTTTTAATGTTTTCTTAAGCTAGAATAGGTTCAAAGGGTGAGGTTAGAGAGTTTCATACCCTTTTCTTACCATGAGTGTCTTTGTTTTGTGTAGGATGTTGTTGTAGTTGTGAAGGTTGCCTTTGATAATCGTGAAGTTGCATGTGATAATCTGTTGGAGGTCCTCTAGGATTTCTTGCTACTGTTGTTTTTCTGCTCCTGATATGCTCTTGATGTGAGTGTTGTAGATGATCATATGTCATTTCTAAATAGAGGTAAGGTTGTTGTGCATGTCTTATGAGCAAGATTGCACCTTGATTGATGATGTTCTTGTGTGTGTGCAGATGTTTCTCTCATGACTGGGATACATTTTCTGTGGTGTTCTTATATGAGGGTGATGAGTCCCCTCTTAGGTGTAGACATTGCTCCCTCATGCTTCTTGTTGTTTGGGGAGAAAAAATATACGAGATTTCTTTTGACTGCATAGGTTGCTACAAGAGGAGTTTATTCCTGTAACATCCTTTTGATCCTTTCTTCTAGTATTCAATTGGCATGGTTCTATTGATGGGAATGATGGAAATCCATGTAAACATTGTTGGAGTCATGAGGAGGTAGTTTGAATAATGGAAAAATAGAGAACAATGCTCTCTGTGTTTTTTTTTTTAAGCAGGACAAAGTGAACATTTTGAGCAATTTCATTTGAAATGGAGTGGATGAGTGATGTATGGGTGATGATTAAATCATTGGAGGGCCTTATTCATCATTTCCTCTAGGAATCATTTCCTTTTGGGATGTTATTCTCATTGAATATCCCTCATATAGTTGCACAAACTCCTCCTATAGCATTCTAGGACCGCTTGTAGCATTACAATAAGGAGGTGAAATTTGACTTTCTCGTTGATTGGAGGGTGGAGAGATATGGTTATATGAGTGAGGGGTATGTAGATGAAATGGTATGGATGGAAGGATGGAGTAGAGCTTGTAGGTGAGCTTCTGTAGACAGTCTCCTATAGCAGAATGGTTTTATTCATATCTCTCAAACTGTAGAGTGGACTGATTAGAAATTTTTTGAGCATGTTTCCATCATCCTTATGCAACTTCCCATAAAAAATCTTGGCCAATGGATGCATGAATAGAAATAAAAATTTAAAATGTTTGTAGGTGGTGGAGGTTGATTTCTTGAAAAGTATGCACTAGAATTTTCTAAAATTGCTTAAGAATGTTACCATCATCTGCATGCATCTACCCATGAAACAAATGAGCCAATGGGTGCATGGTTTTTAAGATATGGTAAAAACAAATGAGCCAATCCGCCTGTAGCAAAACGGAACCCTCTTGTAGCATTTTAGGACAACGAGGAAAATGAATGGGAAAGGATTGGAAATTATGGGTGGCTATTGGAAATGGATGAGGGTGATGGATTGAAATGGTCTTGGTCCTATTGGAACACTTGAACAAAGGAGGACAAAGCCCAAGTTTGACTTTCTTTGACTATTCTTTAGATCAAATTTTCTTTTGGTAGCTAAGTTGTTTTTGTTGTTTGCAAAGGTTGTACAGCACCTGCATTGATTAGAGAGAGATACATGGAGCAAATAAATTTTTCCATTTTTCCATTTTTTTTCTTTTAGACCTACTAGCTACCTCAATGAGGTTTTAAACTAGTAGGTCTACCTAGGCACCTCAAAGGAGGTTTTCACTTAGGATCTTTTATTTTTCTCTTTTTCTAACCCATTGACTACCTCATGGAGGTTTTCAATCAATGAGCCAATCTTAGGTGCCTTAAAGGAGGTTTTCCTCTTACTTTTTCATTTTTTCATTTCTTTTTTCTATCCTACTCTACTTGAAAAAAAAAATCTCTTTCAAGTATAGGAATACTTATGTTCAACTCTAGAATTGACACATTTTCTTACTCTGTTTCCTTATCCTTTCATTAGTTTTCTGAGACTTTTATTTATATAACATTGTAATTTGTGTGTTGTGAACTTTAGAAAGCAGTTAATAAAGTGTTTCATCATTTTATTCTCTAAATGAATTGATTTAACCATGAAAACATGAGTTATGCATACAATTTGAAATGATAACTGACAGGGATTTCGATAAGTAGATGTCGTTCCCTGGATAGATAGACAAGATCAAGTTACACAGGGTTTCTCGGGTTAGTTGTGACCTAAATAAACGACATTAAAAATCATCATGGAAAGACCAGCTGTGAATGAGATTATTTCCATCTATTCCAAGGGAACTTACGATATTTTGTAACTCAAATTGAACATCCTAAGAATCTTTTGATTCTCAGGATCGATCCTCTATTTTTAACTATTGAATTGGTTATAATTATAAAAGCGAGGAATAAAGCCTTGGTGAAAAATATTTTACTATCATTCTCATGCGTATGATTTGAGTTTTTACAGACATTGTAATATTGTTGTTGATTAATATAGTGGAGACTTATATGGTTTAGCTTTAATTCTTGCACTGATTTCGCTCTAAGGAAGTTGAATGCCAGTGATTGTGGGCCCAATCATGGAGTGACTACTTCCCTCTTTGTATTATTAAATTTACATTTCATCTTTCTCATTATTGTTCTACAATTATTCTATTTCCTTCCAGAATTGATCATTGATTACTGAATTGTTCATTACAGTGATAGTTGTTACAATAGTTTGAGTAAATATCATTAGAATGAGATTTGCAATAGTTGATTTTATGAAGCTTATTTTGTCACTTTCTATGACTGATAAAGAATTTTTAAGAGCAAGGTGTGACATTTCTTTCAACAACTTTATTTCTAGTCAAGTGTTTTGTTTCTTTCCTGTAGTTGCAATCTACTAGGAAACAACTTGTGCTTAAAACAATTTTTTTAGAAGGTTTAATGTTTATAATATCTTAGATAAGCTCTCAATTGTTTGAATTCATGAATTTGTGTGTAAATTTGTTCTTTTAAGAGATCCTAGTTGTTTCTTGTGTTTTCATGCATTTACCTTTCAATAGGACTAGACAGACAAGGTAACATAAACACTATTTTTTACACATACAGTGTGGAGAACCTTGAAGTCACTATCCGAGTTTCGGGTTGACAATTTAATATTTAAAGGTTTCTTGGTATTTTTAAAGAACAACTAAGTAACCCAACATTTTGGCGTCATTATCGGGGAGGTTGTCAAATAAGTGTTAATTGTATCCCTGTAGGGTTGGCTATTAAAGACAAAAGGTAAGAACCTGTGCACACACCAAGTAAAAAGCTTGTGCGAGTGCCTACCCTTAGCTAATACTTTTAGAATTATTTAATGTGCAAGACTAGGAAAAAACATAGGACTGTAAATCAAGAAGTTATAGATTCAAAACCTAAAAACCATCAAAACTCAAGGTCACTTTGGCATCGAAAGAAAGACCTTTATAGAAAAAATCATTTGCCATTCAAAATATCAAGCATCGGTAGGTCCTTGAACAACATCTGGGAAGGGTTATGCTTTTTCCTCTCAAGTGACAAGATCATGATTCGTAGCTCATGCTGATATTCACAATAAGACTGTGAGGTTTGAGCAGAGTTCCCAAATACATTTATTGATAACCTGAATCCTTCCAGTAAAAGAGAGGGGCATTCTTGTTACCCACAACTACAATCTTCTGAATTTCCAACAACACTTGTTGCAAAGGGGAATATGAAATTCCTGATCTAAGTAGCATTTTAAGACCTACTTAGAATCGAAAAATTAGCCAACACATTGTTCTTCAGATAATATCCCCTGACCATGAAATACTTGAGGATTACTAGAAATTTTTTGAGAAAATGGAAAATGCAGCATGAGGAACCCAGGCTTCAACCATAGAATACCCTATTGTCAATTCACAGGCTAATGCACCAATGAAAGCTATCCCATTACATAATCTTCCAAATTTTCATGGAATGGCTTTTGAGGATCCTGAAGCATTTTTGTTTGAATTTTACGTCTTATGACGAGGTTATGACTATATCACTAATCCTAAAAAATTGAAACTATTTCCTTCCAATTTAAAGGGAGAAACTCTATGTTGGTTTATGGGATTAAGGGGATGTAGCATAATTTTGTGGGATTAGATGAAAAATTCTTTTCTCACCAAATACTAGGACTATTGTCAATCTAGGGATATGAAAGAATAAATATTTAAAATGATGTCCAAAGAAGATGAGACTTTAGAATAATATGTCAAAAGATTCCAATACAACCTACAAAGATCACCTTATACCACTCTACCTAGAGAAATCATAAAAATTGCTTTGATTAGAGGAATGAAATATGAATGGATAGATACATTTAAGTTAATGGGAAAAGGTGATATTTCTAAGGAAAAATATGATGAAATTGTAAATATGTGTACTAGGTTCTCATGAGGAAGTACATGAACCAAATCCGGAGTTCGGGACCCCCTTAATAGAACTAGAGGAACTACAGGAGGAGGTTTGACTCGCGCAAATATTGATAATATCCTAGAAATTTAAAATTGATATTTTGAGTATGTTAACTACACATCTGGATGTATTGTAGGTAAGAAAAAAAGTAGAGGAAGAACAGGCTTTAGCCATTTGTTGCCCTCACTGCCGAAAGAAGCATAGTCGCAAAGAGTGCCTGCTAGATGCAGTCGAAATATGTGCCAAAGATCACTCCAAAGAACATTGTACCTCGCTCTCAAGACTAAAATTTGTGTTTGAGGTGGAGGAAGATCCTAAGCTGACATTTCTTATGGCGCAGTGACAACAATGGAAAACACGCCCTTTAGATATGATCCAAAATCGTAGATTTTTTTTATTCTGGACAATACACCCAACAACAGATTCCTAGATCACAGGAGGAAGAACCTTTTAATACTGCATGGAAATCCCAACCATACTCTACACTGCCATGGGCACATCAGAAGTTTGCTGGGCCTTCATGGCCTAATCAACAATATTATACACCCCCATGGAAAAATTCTTCAAATAACCTATACCCGTCCCATTGGGAAAATTCCTCCACACAGGGACCAATGTGGTCTCAGAATTGGCAACGCCCTACGAGACTAGTTAACCCATCTGCTGAGTCATTGCCTCAGTCACAAGCACCATTACAAACTCCTCACTAATTACCCCCAAATATTCCACCTCCATTGCATCCTCAACTACCTTCCTAGCCAAACCCTAATCCTAATAATAAACTCGTCTAGTATTTGGCAACTGTCAAAAATTTGTAGTATGACTCCACCTCCTTCGAATGTAATGAGTCGTGGTTAATATATGGACGTAATATCTTCCTAGAAGATGATATCGGGAAGCACATGTAGGTTAACAATGAAAACCTTACCGACGAGCCGCCTTTAACATAACTCTTCATCACTTGCAGTTATCACTAAAATAGAAACGTCTAATAAATAGTTAAACAATAAGAGTCCACTACAACTACGGATGTTGCTCCACCATACCTTGAGAGACTTACTATAATTAAATCACTGGTTTATCCTAATTTTGATCTCGTAGGGTAATTGAGAAATTTATGTATTAAAATTCCTCTTCTCTAGGTTATTCGAGATGTTCCAATTTATGCCAAAACTATTAAGGAAATATGTGTTAAGAAGCATGGGAGAAAACAAAAAGATGGTCCTACAGTCCATGTGTTAGGAACACTTTCTAACCTTATCCTAGGGAAGCAAGTACTTGTTAAGCATGACGATCTTGGAAACCCAGTTGTTACTGTTCAAATCTAGGGGCATAACTTCCCAAACACCCTTATGGATTTAGGAGCTGCAATAAATATCTTGACAATAGAAACTTGTGGGATCCTTGGGATTACAACATTTAATCCAACCACCATTATGTTGGAATTGGCCGACATATTGATAGTCAGACTAGAAGTCACAACTAAAGAAATTATCATCTTTGTGGATTCCTAGGAATACCCAATAGAATTCCTAGTTATCAACCCCAAAAGTCAGTTGGATGGACACCCTATGATACTAGGAAGGCCATGGCTGGCAACTGTGGATGTGTATATTGGGGGGCCGATCAGGAAACATGAAAATTGAAAAAGGGGTTGCTATTAAAAACCTCATCCTATATCCACCTACTAGACCTAGCCTATCAATTAATAATTACCAACCATCTCCTCCAAAATATCAGGAAGAAGATATGCGTCCTCCCCTTACTTTAGATGAAGCTCTTACTTATAAAAGGAAGACTGAGGATGATGTGATTAGTGCTTTTATTAACAAACCATCTACTATTGGGAATCTGGCATGCGAAATGTTAAGAGCAATGTTCGATAATGAGGCCTCCAGAGATCCATTGAATGTTCCAAATAATGATCATATACTCACAATTATGGTTCACAACAGTACTCCCATTGAAATTGAACCAGGAAATACTTTGAACATTAATGCTAATCTGAATGAACTACAGTGTGAAAAATCGATTCAGGTCCTCCAAAAATATAAACAGGACTTCGCTTGGGAGTATTCTGATATGAAAGGCATCAACCCTAAATTATGTACACATCGTATTTATATTGAGAAAGATTCCCATGTCATTCACCAACCACAAAGAATATTAAATTCACAGCTTAGGGACAGTAAAACAAGAACTACACAAGCTTCTTGATGTTAATTTTATATACCCTATTTATGAGAGTCAATGGGTTTCACCTCTAGTTGTGGTCCCCAATAAAAATGGAAAATGGAGAATTTGTGTGGATTATAGGGAATTGAATAAAGATACAAAAAAATATAATTTCCCTCTTCCTTTTGTAGACCAAGTCCTTGATACTCTTTCTTGAAAGATTTTCTTTTCTTTCCTTTATGGTTTCAGTGGATACAATCAAATCCAAATTGCTCCTAAAGATCAGGAAAAAACCACATTTACCTATCCATGGGGAACCTTTTCATACAGGGTTTTACCATTTGGACTATGGAATGTGCCAACCACCTTCCAGAGAGAAATATTGAGTGTTTTTTCTGATTTAATCAGTGAAGGACTTGAACTCTACATGGATGATTTTACCCCCTACAGTAATGAATTTGATCAAGCTTAACAAAATTTGGAGAAAGTTCTTGAACGATGTATTGCCACTAGATTATAAAATTCCACATGATGATGATAGAAGGTGTAGTTCTGGAGCATTATATCTCCCCTGCAGGTATTCAATTCGATCCAACAAAAATTGAGGTAATTCTTATGGTGCCTACTCCACTTATACAGACAAAGGTACATAGTTTCCTTGGTTATGCTGGTTATTATTGTCACTTTATAGCACATTTTTAAAAGATAGAAACACCTTTGTATGTGTTAATAGGAAACGTGGAATTCAAATGGATTGAAAAATGCGATGTTTCTTTTACAAATCTTAAGAAGTTGGTCTCAACAACCCCTGTGTTACAAGGGCCAAATTGGAACTTACCATTCCATATTTTAGTGGATGCATCTGATACGACAATAGGAGTCATACTTGGGAAAGAAGAATCCAAAAAACCATATAATATCTATTATCTTAGCAATAATCTTACTAGCAAAGCTAAACTACATAGTGACAGAAAAATAATTTTTAGTTGTTGTTTAATCTATCAATAAATTTTGTCACTATATAACATGATATCCCATTTTTTAATACACCAATCATTCAACCATTAGATATTTAGCCAATAAGCCTGTTACTAATGGTCAAATAACATGCTGGCTATTGTTATTATAGGAATTTGACATTACTGTAAAAGATCGGCGAGGGAAGGGGAGCATGGTTGCAAATTTTTTATCTAGAATCCCTGTAACAGCCGATTCTTCACCTGTGGAAGATCAGTTTCCAGATGAAAACATGTTTGATGTAACAGTCAAAACACCATGGTATGCGTATGTGGCAATCTCTCTACCAGTAGGGAAACTAAAAACACATTTACCATTTTGGGAAAGGAAGCTCATTGTTCAATGTAGTGCTTGATTTTCCTGGATTGACAGATATCTCTTTCATATGGGGTCTAATCTTCAAATCCAAAGATGCATTAGGGAAGACAAGATTTATGATATCCTTAAATCTTGCCATGATAGACCATATGGTGGGCATTTTGCTGATCGGAGGACCGGGCATAAAGTATTGCAGATGGGCTATTAAGGACACAAAAAATATGTCCAGAGTTGTGATAGCTATCAAAGGATAGGTCACCCCATTCAAGCTCATGAAATTCCCCTAGAGACTCAAATTTCACTTAAACCTTTGAAAGATCGGCATTATATTTTATGGGCCCCTTTAATCCACCTTCAAACCAAAAAACATATTTTGGTCTGCACAGATTATGTGACTAAATGGGTGGAAGTGGTAGCTCTCTCAAAAGCTACAGAAGAAGCATATATTTACTTCCTATTTCAACTGTTCCTACGATATGGATTTCCCATAGAGATCATAATAGATGGAGGTTCATAATTCACTAGCCACAAGGTTTTTGCTACAATGCAAAAGTATCACATCAAACACAGGGTTACTTCCCCTTGCCATCCTCAAGAAAATGGAGAGGTGGAAAGTACCAATAACATGCTGGAGGAGATTCTAACCAAAACTGTGTCCACCAATCGCTAGAACTAGCCACCAATATTCCTGAGGTCCTATGGGCCCACCGAGAAACTTGGCACAACACTATTGGTTATTCGCCATACCAACTCATTTTTGGGAAGGAACCCATTTTCTCGATAGAATTTGAAATTAAGACTCTCAAAACTGCAAGGGAAGTTGAACTGGACTTGACAGAAGCACAAAAACACCGCTTGCAATAACTTAATGAATTGGATGAAATATGCTTGGCACCCTTACAACGCACAATTGTTCAACAAAAAAGGGCCAAATGGCATGATCGCCTTATCAAGAATAAAGATTTTCCAAAAAGGAAATTGGGCACTCTTGTACGATTCCAGATTCCAGGATTTCCCGGGGAAGCTTCAAAATAGATGGCTGAGACCAGATGAGGTTACCCAAGTTCATGAAAATGGTATAGTGAGCCTTACTACCATTGATGGGTCTAGCATATCTCCTCTTTCCAATGGACACCAATTATGCCTATATCACCAGCCGCTTATGTGGGAGCCTTTTCTTCATGAGGTAAACAATGATTTGAATTTGTAGGTTTTAGCTGATCGAGGAGGTAACCTCGCAGCTACAACCCGCCAAAGCATCATTTTTCGAAATTCTTTCCATTTTGTACATAATGTATATATTTATTGAGGAAATCATTTAAAACATAATAATAACAATAATAAAAAAATAAAATTCATAATACAATAATAAAACATGGGGGAATGTTGTTCCCTTATGTCAAAGTTGTTGTTCCCTTGGTCGCAATTGTTATTCCCTTGGTTGTAGTTGATGTTCCCTTAGGTCGTAGTTGTTGTTCCCTTAGGTCACAATTGTTGTTCTGTTAGTTCACAGTTGCTATTCCCTTAGGTCACAATTTTCGTTCCCTTAGACGCAGTTTTTATTCCCTTGGTCGGAGTTGTTGTTCCCTTGTCACAACCATTGTTCCCTCAGTCTCAGTTTCATTTCCCATGGTCACAGCTATTGTTCCCTTGTCATAGTTGTTATTCCCTTAGTCAAAACCATTATTTCCTTAGTCAAAGTTACTATTCCTTGGCTACAGTTTTTGTTTCCTTAGTCATTATTGTTGTTTCATTTAGTTTTAATTGTTGTTTCGACATTAAGTTGTTCTTTAAGAATTCTTTCTTTGATTCTGAATCCCTCCTTGGAATCATGGTAAAATTAATAACTTTATTGAATGATTGACATTAGAAAATATATTATAAGAAAATTTTAAAGTAGACTTTGAAGAACTCCCAAACCTCTCAAAGAATGTTGATATTGTAAGTTTATAAATATATTTATCCTACGCTTCTTCAAAATACCACTAGAAGAGTTTTTCTCTCTGCTCAAAAGTTTCCTGTAATTCTTTGATCTCCTTAAAAATAAATTTTGGGTAGAAAAATGGCGAAGTAAAAAGGTAAGCATTGTGATATTTTTACACCATCCCTAACTCTTAAGAAGTTGATAAGCCACCCCATTCACTGATATTTTATCATAGTAGGACAATAAAGGAAGAGAATGGACAAAGGATAAGAGGCCTCATCACGAGCCGACCTACCATGATCATAATATTTAATGTGGCAACATTACCGCTCTGGTCACCAAGCTAGGATAATGGCCTACGAAATCCAGATCACAGGACAAGAAGTCTCATCATGAGTCGGCTTGTTCGCCTTATTATCTTTATTGACAATGGCCTTTTGTCAATAATTAAGAAATACTAAAAATTTGTGAATCTTTTTAAAAGTGAAATAGGATAATGGTGTTGGCATTATGACACAGGTCTGGCACTATGACACAGGTGTTGTCCTTGATGGCAACTCACTTAGATGACAGATCATAATTCAGGCTCTCAGAATGAAGGAAAAAGAGATATACGCAGGTTCCACTTAACCAAGTCGCATGTACACGCGGGATCGCCGATCAAAAGACGTGTATGCGTATGCACACACTTTCATGCAAGGAAAAGCATGTACATGTGGGAAAACTTGCTTTTAGTCCTTGGTATTTGGACCTATGGTTTTGGATCATGGTATCTCGTCCGAAGTTTTGAACCCAGGTATTGGGTACCAAGTATTGGTTCTAAGTGGTTTTGGACCATGGTATTGAGTAAGGCCTAAGACTATAAAAGGGGAAGGAGATAACTAGGCAAAGGTA
This sequence comes from Pinus taeda, assembly GCA_000404065.3. Classification (NCBI taxonomy): domain Eukaryota; kingdom Viridiplantae; phylum Streptophyta; class Pinopsida; order Pinales; family Pinaceae; genus Pinus; species Pinus taeda. The sequence continues at coordinate 81,994 of APFE031342307.1, read as the reverse complement.
CTCAAGGATTGAATATATGATGAAGAGAAAGATCTAGACTACTGGTCATTAGGTTATGGTGCATAGCTGGATCTGAATCAAGGAGGAACCTGAGCGCTAGAAGAAGGATAAGTTCTATTGATGGTTCAAGATCTTAAGGCTTGAATAGAAGTATCTTTGTGTGATTTTGATCCGTTATATTTGGCACATGACTTGATCTATAAATCTGATAATGTGGGTATAACTGATGTCTTAATAATTGAAAATGGTAAATTATCTTTTATAGATCTATACACAGGTTAGGCATAGCAAAGGTGTGTATACACGCCGGTTCGGTAATTCAAAACAATGTATACACAGGTTTGCCTTAATACAGTAGTGTATGCACGCAAGTTCTACATATTGAAGTAATGTACGTCTCATAAAATATGTTTTAGCTACTTCTGTTTATTGCTGCAGTGTTCTGGGTTCAGGATTGGTTTCTAGTTACTGCTACTGTATGTAGGTTACAGCATTTAGAGAAGTGATTGTTTGATTCAGTTTTGGTTGGTGCAAAGGAGATTGGTTGATGTAGATATAATTGATGCTATTGATGGATCCAGTCTGAAAATTTATGAAACGTGGTCCCTGGAAGAACAGAGAAGGTTGTAACCTTCTGTAGGTCAGCACCTACATACTAGTACATCAGCTAGTACAAGAGATAAGGGGGTTGTAGCTCCCTTCTAGGAGAAGCCGGAAAATGAGAGAAGGTTGTAGCCCTCTGCAGGTAGAAGCTTGCGTACTGGTATAAGACTGCACCAATACAGAAATATTGTAAAAAGAAGTTTCTTATTAAAAGAAGATAGAGACGAATTGTAGCAGGTGGTTTTCACCCACATTGGGTTTCCACCTTATATATTGTGTTCATGTGTGTGATTTCCTGTACTATTTACTGCACCTGATTACTGTTTTATGGTTCTAATACATAGACTAAGATCAGCTAACGAATTTAGAAGTCTGCAAGATATACGTAGTTTTCTATAAACACAGTTGCGTATATACGCAAGTTTAACTAACATAAGTAGTGTATATCAATTTGTATGGAAATGAAAAAATTGTTAAATTGATAATACTGATTCACCCCCCCTCTCAATATTATTTCCAACAATTGGTATTAGAGCAGGTCCTTCAGAAGAAGCTTGATTGCTTGAAGGAAGATCTATCATCATGAGCAACTACGAAAAAGAGGCATCCATCAGGCCACCAATCTTTGATGGGAGCAACTTTGTCTATTAGAAGGTAAGAACCACAACCTATATTCATTCTCTTGGTATAGAAGTTTGGGATATCGTGGAAGGAGGATACACATTTCCATCAGCAACTCCTACAGATACGGCTGGTAAAAAGCAGTATGAAACAAATGCAAAGGCTGTCAATACTCTTATTGGGGAGTCTATCTCAATTAGAATTCATCAAGGTTATGCAGCTCAAAACCGCCAAAGAAATATGGGACAAGATCATTCTAAGCTATGAAGGAGACGATCAGGTAAAACGTGAAAAACTACAATCTCTCAAAATTCAATATGAAACTCTCAGAATGCACAATGATGAAAGTGTGGCTAATTATTTCTTACATATAGATGAGATTGTTAATCACATGAAAAACTTGGGTGAAGAGATAAAAGAAGTTACTTTAGTTGAAAACGTTTTAAGATCTTTGTCTTCTAAGTTTGAATCAAAAGTTTCTGCCATAGAAGAAAAGAAGAATCTTCAGAGTATCACCATGTCACAGCTGCACGAAATCCTAACTTCTTTCGAAATAAGAAAAGGGGGTCCATTAGACATAAGAGAAGCCACATTCAAAACTTCAGGAAAAGGAGAATACAATGAGTCAGGACATACGTCAGAAGGAGAGGAAGAATCAAACTTTGTCAAGAACCTTCAACGGGGTTTTGGAAGATTAAGAGGTAAGCTACCTTTCAAATGCTTTGCTTGTGGAAGAGTCGGTCACTATGCAGCCAAATGTCCTCATAAAGATAAGCTTGATAAAGGTAAAGGACCAGCTAAATGGAACATAAAACAAAACGTAAGTAAGAAGAGCTATTATACACATGAAGACAACGATGGACTTTCAAATAGTGATGAAGATGAACATGGTAATGATTATAGACTCTTGATGGCTTTTGATGATGATGATTTCTTGGATGTTATAGATGAAGATGATCTCTATGAAGAAATTTCTAAACTTAAAATTTGTTTAGAAGAAAAGAGTATGATTATAGACTCTCTGACATTCCAACTTGCTGAAAGAGAAAAACACAATGAAAAGTTAGAATGCGAAATTGTGGGACTTAGAAAAGATATTGAGAAAACAAAAGCTCTTAATCTTATATTTGCTAAAGGATCTGAAACTTTAGATGAGATTATCAAAGTGCAGCATTCTTCTCTAATCAAGACAGGTCTTAGATATACTGAAGAAGCATCTCAAGCACAGAAGCCATCCACCTCCAAATGTTATCTTGATGCAGCAAGGAGAAGTGAACAGGTTGACAATCATCAGCAAAGGCATAAAGTGGATCACCAAGTAAATTGGGGTCAAACTACTTCAAGGAGCTACAACCAACCGCAGTTAAATCACTGTCAATTTGCCTCAAGAATGAATGTCAATGGAAACTACAATCGCTGGATCGATAGATTTGATAATCGCAGGAATTTCTTTAATGGGCAATGTTTCTCATGTCATAACTTTGGACAAAAAGTTGCTCAATTTGTTTCCTACAAGACCATCATGACTAGAGAAGCACGAAATCAAAGGAGTGTGACTGAGATCATGAAGAGAACCTACAATAACTTTTCTGCTCTTGAAAATGAAATAGAATGCTCTATTTGTAACAACTTCGGTCATGAAGATTTTGAATGCAGAAGTAAGTTTCGGAAAACATCTCAGAAGGAGCAAGCTTCATTGGGTCCCAAAACATGGAGAAAGAAAGAACCACAACCAGAAAGATGTGGTATAGCCTTATATGCAGAAGGACAGGAAAATTAGTGGTAGATCGACAGTGGATGCTTGAAACATATGACAGGTGATAAAGAAAAACTTCAGTCATATAGTGCCTTAGAAAAGGAAAGGAAGGTATCATTTGGAAATGACACCCCTGCACTCATAAAAGTTAAAGGCTCTGTTCTTTTGAAAGAAAAGGTCAAAGATAGAAATGTTATGTATGTTGATGGTTTAAAGCATAATCTATTGAGTGTTAGTCAAATGTGTGATCAAGGAAATGAGGTAGTATTTTGATCAAATGGATGTATTGTTCGTGAGCTTGATACAGGAGAAACAGTGATCAAAGGCATAAGAACTCCAAATAATTTATACATACTCAAAGGAGGATAGCAACAATGCTATCTAAGCAAGAATGATGAACAATGGCTATGGCACAGAAGATTGGGGCATCTAAGCTTCCCTCAAATAAGGAAAGCATGCAAATATCAGACTGTTCGTGATCTTCTTGACATCAAAATTCCAGACAATACAATATGCAAATCAAGTCAGTTTGGTAGCAAACCAGAACACATTTCCTTGAGAAGGAAGGATCAGCTAGTAAGCCACTTGAACTTGTCCATACTGATTTATGTGGTCCATCAAGGAAAATGTCACCTTGTGGAGAAGAATACTTTATATTGTTCATTGACGACTTTTCCAGGATGTGTTGGATAGGACTTCTGAAGCATAAAGATGAAGCCTTTGAAAAGTTCAAAGCTTTCAAAGCCTTGGTTGAAAATGAATCAGATCGTAGAATCAAACGCCTCAAGTCTGATCGAGGAGGGGAATTTACCTGGGGTGAATTTTTCGACTTTTTTGAAGAACATGAAATAAGAAGGGAATTCTCTACTGCAAGGACTCCTATGCAAAACAGAGTAGTAGAAAGGATGAACATAATTTTTCAACAAATGGCTTGTGCTATGTTTGATGAGTCTGGAACTCCTGCAACCTTCTGGGGTGAAGCTGCATTTGCTGCCATTACTATTCTCAACAAAACAAATGTCTGGAGAAACAACATTCAAACTCCTCATGAACTTTGGTATGGTAAGACTCCTACGGTAAAATACTTCAAAGTTTTTGGAAGAAAATGTTACATAAAAAGGACTGATAAAAAACTTGGCAAGTTTGAACTGAGAGCCGGTGAAGAATTCTCCTTGGTTACTCTTCCTGAAGTAAAGGATATAAGTGTTACAATAAAAGACTTGGAAAAATTGTTGAAAGTATTGATGTGGTGGTTGATGAAGCAGGTGACAATCCAAAGCAGATAAAAATCAAAGATTTTGAAGAGGATTATCCTTAAACTTAAAATCAAACTAATGATGAAGAAAAAACCTATGAGGCACCAAAAGAATAGATAAGGGTAGAAGAAAAGACTCCATCCAGGTACGTACAGAAGAATCATCCAGAGACTCAAATTTTGGGGCAGAAAGAGGCAACTCTTCAAACAAGAAGAACTATAACAGAAGCTTCAAGCTATCTAGCATTTCTCTCCTCCATCGAACCATGAAATGTAAGTGAAGCATGCAAAGATGAATGCTGGGTCAAGGCCATGAATGAAGAACTTGAGCAGATTGAAAAGAATAACACTTGGGAATTGGTTCCTAGACCTAATGATAAGAATGTCATAGGGACCAAATGGATATTAAAAAACAAGCTGAATGAAAATGGAGATGTTATTAGAAACAAGGCCAGACTTGTTTGTAAAGGGTATGCTTAACAAGAAGGTATAGACATTGAAGAAACTTTTGCATCGATTGCTAGACTGGAAGCCATAAGAATGTTCGTTGCTCTTTTTAGCTTTTAGAATGTTGTAGATCTAACCCAGAATATTATAGATCTGATATGAAAATATAAGACAATGCAAATAAACCCAGAAATGATATGAAATGATTCTTTATTGATATCAAACCCTTAAGGTAGGGCAACAGCATACATTCACTCCTTAAGGAAGTAGAATACTCCACAAGCCATATGCTTGCTCATACAAGAATACTTCTCTTCATATCCCTCCATGTGGAGTCTCTAGCCTC
>APFE031342307.1:53598-76956 GCA_000404065.3 Pinus taeda | reverse complement strand
AATAGTTGGAAGGTTTCAGGCAAATCCAAAGGAAACTCATCTTCAGGCAGTTAAGAGAATTTTCAAGTATCTTCAAGGAACTCAAAACTATGGCTTATGGTATCCTAGAGGTACAGATCTCACACTTCATGCATATACATATGCAGATTAGGCAGGAAGCGTGGATGATAGAAAAAGAACTAGTGGTGGTGCATTCTTCATGGGTTCCAGATTAGTATCTTAGTTCAGCAAGAAACAAAGTTCAATTGCATTATCTACAACTGAAGAAAAATATGTGGTTGTTGCATCTTACTGCACACAACTCCTTTGGATGATGCAAACATTGCAAGACATTCAAATCACTTGTACTCCACCTATCTCCATTTTTTGTGATAATTCAAGTGCAATCAATATTTCAAAGAATCTAGTCATGCATTCGAAGACCAAGCACATACCTATCAAATATCATTTTCTTCGGGAACAAGTGCTTAAACGAAAGGTCAAATTAGAGTATGTTCCCTCCAAGGAACAAGTTGTTGATATACTCACCAAAACACAGCCCAGGGAGACATTTGAATACCTCAGACAGAAGCCGAGAGTAGTTGATGCATCATCTTGCTATTGAAACTTTTCTGTTCCAGAGAATAGTGATTGTACGTGAGTTTCATGTGGAGAATCTGCATACATACACCGGTTTCTATGGATTCAGTCACGTATGTGTTGGTTTGAAGACAAACAGTGGGCCAGGCTTAGGATTAAAAGAGTTTTATATGGTTCTGACAGAGACCATCTGGCATAGGTTCAGGGGGAGCATATATACTTCTAATAATGCATTGTTGGCATTACCTTAGAATCTTTTGGCTCAAGTACGCAATTTTTTTTGGTTTCAGGCCGAACAGGTGTAGAGGGAGAACATGGTTGCTGGTCTGAACGATGATTGACAGATGCTACTAACAGTAGTTGTTGATGACTATCATAGTCTTGTTGTAGATATTTCGTCTCTATGTCATGTATTTCTTTTCTTATCAAGGTCATGTAACAGCCTACTTTGGTTTCCCCACTATGCCTGGGATGGATGATGTAATGTTCTTGTTTTATCATGTGTAAACTTTTGGTGTATCCCCACTTGGTTGGGTGGATGTGTCAATATTGGTATATCCCCACTTGGTTGGGAGATGAATGTATGTGTGAGTATTTGGTGATAGGAAGGCCATTTATGATGTATATAGTCATGTTTATTCTTGTAGAACATCTTATTACAGAGCTTGCCTACCGTCAGGGGGAGTATGGACAACACAGCAGAATATAGATTTCAGCATGTACTCAGGGGGAGCATAACCCTTTGCCCTTGATGACAAAGGGGGAGAATGAATTGGAGTGACTTGGGGTTACCATCAAGTCCAAAAGGGGAGATTGTTGGCATTATGACACAAGTTTGGCACTATGGCACAGGTGTTTTCCTTGATGGAAACTCACTCAAATGGAAGATCTCAGTTCAGGCTCTCAGAATGAAAGAAAAAATGATATACGGAGGTTCCTCTTAACCAAGTCGAGTATACACATAGGTTCGATGACCAACGTGCACATATACGTATGCATGCACTTTCATCCAAGGGAAAGCATGTACATGTGGGAAAACTTATTTTTGGTCCATGGTATTTAGTCCTTGGTATTTGGACCTATGGTTTTGAACCATGGTATCTCGTCTGAAGTGTTGAACCTAGGTATTGGGTCCATGGTATTGATTCTCTATGGTTTTGGACCATGGTGTTGAGTAAGGCCTAAGACTATAAAAGGGGAAGGAGATCATTAGGAAAAGGCATTCACTCAAGCATTGAATATCTTATGAAGAGAAAGAACTAGAATACTGGTCATTGGGTTATGGTGCATAGCTGGATCTGAATCAAGGAGGAACCTAAGCGTAAGGAAAAGGATAAGTTCTATTGATGGGTCAATATATTAAGGCTTGAAAAGAAGTATCTTTATGTGATTTTGATCTGTTATATTTGGTGCATGAACTGATCTATAAATCTAATAATTTGGGTATACCTGATGTCTGAATAATTGAAAAGGGTAAATTATCTTTTATAGATCTATACGCAGGTTCGACATATCAAAGGCGTGTATTCATGCTAGTTAGGTAATAAAAAACAACATATGCGTAGGTTGGCCTTAATACAGAAGCGTATGCACACAGGTTTTGCATATTGAAGTAGCATACGTCTCATGAAATATGTTTTAGCTACTTCTATTTATTGCTACAGTGTTCTGGGTTCAGGACAGGTGTCTGGTTACTGTTATTGTATTCTGGTTACAACATTCAAAGAAGTGATTGTTTGATTCAGTTTTGGTTTGTGCAAAGAAGATTGGCTGATGCAGATATACTTGATGTTTGATTGACGTTATGGATCGAGTCTGAAAATTTATGAAACGTGGTCCCTGGAAGAAATGAGAAGGTTGTAGCCTTCTATAGGTCAGCACCTATTTACTAGTACCTTAGCTAGTACAAGAGCTAAGGGGGTTGTAGCTCCCTTCTATTTGAATCTGGAGAACGAGAGAAGGTTGTAGCCTTCTGTAGGTAGCAGCCTGCGTACTGGTATAAGATTGCACTAGTACAGAAACATTGTAAAAAGAAGTTTCTAATTAAAAGAAGATAGAGATGAATTGCAGCAGGTGCTTTTCACCCACATTGGGTTTCCACCTTATATCTTGTGTTCTTATGTGTGAATGCCTATTCTATTTTACTGTTCTTGGTTACTGTTTATATGGTTTGATCCGCTGATTAATGATCAACATCTGAAGAATAATTTGAATTTCAAGTTTGTTGGTTATACACTAGTTTCGTTAACTGTAGTTGCGTACATACGTGGCTTTTAGTAACTGACGTAGCATATACAAATTTGATTGTAAAATGAAAAATAATTGACCTCATAATATTGATTCACCCCCCCTCTCAATATTATTTCCAACAATTTCTTCTGCCCAAATTTCAAGACTAAGTCCTTTAGATTGAAGCATATAGTTAGCCATTTACTTTAAGGTGTGAATCTTCCTTTCAGCTACACCATTTTACTGTGGAGTATATGGAACAATATGTTTCAATTGAATTCCATTCTCAGTGTAAAATTTGATGAATTTTTTGTTAACATATTCTCTACCATTATCAGATGGTAGCTTAAGAATTTGATGTCCAGATTGTTTCCCAACAAAGGCCTTAAAGTCCAAGAACATGTTAAATACTTCACTCTTGAGTTTTAAGAAGTAGACCCAAGTGCATCTGGAGAAATCATCAATGAAACTTAAGAAATAATTGTAACCAGAGAATGAAACAACTGGAAGTGGAGCACATAAATCACTATGAACAAGTTGTAAAGGGTTGAGGCATGCCAAGAGGCATATTTTGCAAAACTATCCTGATGATTGTTTCCAAGTACACATACGAAACAAACACCATCTCTACAAGATCATACCATAGGAAAACCATTCACCATATTCTCTTTACATAGATTTTGAAGGGAGCGATCGTTTAAGTTACCAAATTTCTCATGCCAAAGTTTGTTCACTTCATCACTAAGAGCAACAAATATCGATGGAATATTTGATGACCGAAAGTTGTCAAAATTATACAACCTTATAGAATCATCACCAAAGCAAGTAGCTAAATTATATCTAGGATCTCTTCAGTCCTTAATTACAACATCATGAGGTGAAAATTCAATTTTTTTAGCTTAACCTGAAGGTTGCAGGATAAGGTAGGAACAAATAATACACCATTAAATTGACCATTGTCTATATGAATAGTTCTACTCCCTACAACACTAAGATATCTATCATCACCAACATATATATTGTTGGTGTTACAATCATTTAAAGAACAAAACATGGATTTGTTTTTAGCCATGTGATAAGAATCTCTAGAATCAATGAGCCACTCATGAGAATGAGAATAATAAGATAAATTTAGTGCATAACTAGACTGAGATGCTTGACAACCACATGTAGAAAGTTCTATTCTTGAAAATGAATTTGAAGTTGAAGAGTGCTCCAAATGGATGTTATACTTCTTCATTGTTGCTTCCAATGCTTCCATCTTTTTAAAGCATTTGGATTCTAAGTGGCCATCATGATTGCAAAAGTTGCAATGTTTATCAGTCTTCGTCCCTTTGTTTTTATTTTCCCTATCATTTTGTTGTGTTGATTTTTCGTTTTCAGACTGAAATTGCTTAGGATGTTTTTTTGGTTTAGGACCATTCTTTTTAGGATGTTGCGTCTTAGCATTCTTTGAACTTGGTTGTTGTTGGGATGCTAAGGCTTTATTAGAAGATTTTCTAGTATTAAGAAGACTAAGATGTAAGAATTTTTCTTGTTCTCTTATTAAATAATCACCAAAGGCATCAAAAGAGGGGGAGTTGTAGTCTTGCCTTCGAGAAATAAAGGCTTCTCTAGTAGAATGGAAGGTGGAAACAAACACAGGGTAGGTTGGTCCTAACTTAGTATGAATGGAATATATAAGGCCACCATATTCCTTCTTAACCTTAACACCTTCCAAGATAAGTCTAAGGGCCTTGAATTTGGAGAAAAAAATCTTCAATGGAATAAAAATTATTGGGGTCCAAAGTACTGAGCTTTTTCATTGCTTCATTGGAGGTATCAATTTCTGTGATATGGAATCTAAGGTCCATAGAAATAGACATCCCTATCAACCCACATGCTTGATATTTCTTATTTTCCCATTTTACTTTCTTATCTTGATATGAAGGTTTAGACTCTTAGCCTGAGGCTATTCCATAAAGACCTTTGCTTATGAGTAAACCCACCATTTAGAATAACCATTGGAAGTAGTTGGTGCTGTCAAGAATAATTAAGCATGGAATTTCAATTTTAAAAGAAAATGTAGAAGGAGATGCTAAAACTAAGTGTTACAATGGCTATATCTCAAAAAATTAGGCTGATTAAAAAAATGGCTCTGAAAACAACTTTCGGGTGAAGAAGTTATGGCTTTTTGAAGAAAGGTTGTTGAAGATGCCAAGTAACCATGTGAATGTTAGGAAGTTGATGATAATGTTATATTTAAAAAATATTCTCCCCCTTTTCAAACTTAATCTAAATAGCTTACTTTTAAAAATATTACTTTATCTGACCCACTTTTATAAGAAAATGAAAGTTGCTTTTACAATGGTACTATATGAACTATCCACAAATTGTAACTTAAATAAAAGATAAAGTGACTTTAGAATTATAAGTGACTCACTTTTTATAATGGGTGAGAACAATTTTACATAAACTAACTTTAAAACATAAGTTACATATGTTTTTTGAAAAAGTAACTAAAAAAAAGGAAATACTTGAACCCAAGACCTATATTCTCAGAAAGTAACTTTAGGCCAAGTGGGATAGTTAAAAGATTCAGTAGTTGTTGAAAATGGGGAAGGTTTTTTTTTTTTTGCTACCCGCACCTTTGAGGTGTGTGGTTACCTGAAACACCCCCTTTCTTCCTGCAAAACAAAAAAAAACAACCACAAAAACCAAAATAAAACACCAAAAGTATTCAAGTCTTTTGATTTCAAGTTAGAGTTGGGGTTAGACCCCCAAAAACTAGATATTTTCCTCAATGTTTCTAATTTTTCGACATCACACTAAGGCATGGTGGAAAAGAGCTTACACGTGAGAAAAATCTTCTCTTTCTATTTTTGGTTTGAACAAATTGCAGAGAGTCATGGGGCAAAGAGCATATGCAGAAATGAAAGGTATAGATCCAATAATAAAAAGAGTATAGATGACTAAAAACTGAAATAAATAGAGAGGTAAATAACTATAACTGCAAATAAATAATGTACACTTCTAGATCTTCAAAATGATGTAGCTAGGCTACCAAAAAAAATTTCATGTAAAATGAAAGGGATTTCTCACTGAAACAGATGCTCCTAGCACAATAGAGCAGTCCTCTCAGCCTGAAAGTAGCTAGAAACAATATATCTAGGAAAAGACAGCCATATGCAGTTGTACTAGCTTCGTATTTGGATCACTAATGGATGTGACCCTCGAATGGATCTGATACCATGTAGGAATTTACAGGGTAAATTCCTTAGATTGAACACCAAAGGACACCACTCACAAATAGATCACAGATCAATACAGTCCACGGCCTGATCCAACACAGCCACTTCAGGAAATATTATTAATAAAATAAAGAAAATTTACGTAAGCTTCTCTCATGAAAGATCTCAGAAAAATGACCCTCTATGCTCTTTAAATAGATATCATGGACCAATCAGGTGTTAAGACACATATCAAGTGTCGGTAATACTGAGGAGAGAATGAACTGTCAAATCACTTCATCTCTAAAACATCTCATGACCATTGCATTGTAGGTTACAAAAACTACATACTAAAGAAACACACTTTACCTAATTATACACTAGACCAAGTTATAAATAATTAATTCCTATGTGTCGAAATATCCTGACACTCTGAGCATAAGTTCTGCTAATATTTTGATGAAGTTTGTATAAGCAAGGAAATAGAAATCTCTTCTTTAGAATAAAAATTTTCGTTATACATAGAGGATGAATATTCACAAGTGATTTTTGAAAATTGCTCAATTTTCATGAATTCATGCTAATTGTCATCAAATATTTATTGAAAATTTAAAAGAATGTGGAATTTGATGTAATTCATGATTATGATCAATTTGTATTGTCGTGATGTTATGATATTCTTTCTCTGTGTTCATCATTAGCAATCATAAATTTTGGGTTCAAAATGTATTAACAACTCTTAGATTTTGTTCTTAGTAACCCTCAAATTGGTATCAGAAACTTTGTAGCAGTTTGGATGAGGACATGCAAACTCTTGGGTTTGGGGGAGAAGAAATCCTCAGATCCCTTCCAAATCTTCAAATTCCTAGTAGTATCTATGTCATCTTCAACCAATTATTTTTCTCTTCAGTCGATCAACTTCTATTCTCTTCAGCTTTCAACAACTTCCATTAGTTCTCAACCTTGTTCCATTTCATCTTTAAATTTCAGCAATCCACATCATGATTCTATAGACATTTCATCACGTCCTACACAATTCCCACTTTAACATGCATTATAATTCAAATCAAAGGTAACCTGAGGTAAAACTAGTACAAATATTTTTAATTTACTAATAACTTGGAAAACATGATGTATAACCACTATTACCCACTCCACACTCCACTATGCATTATCACAACTACTCAGTAAACCCTCCATCTTCATTCTACTTGTTATAATGAATAATATAATTTCATGATAAGACCAAGAAATGTAAAGGAAATATGTGGTATACAAATACAAAGAAAAATAGTGTCTTCAGTCATCTTTCATTGTTTCTTACCCTAATAAAGAACTACAAAGTAAATATTGGTCTTGAAATTGAAGTAAGATACAGAGTATAAAGACGTCCAAGTTCATACGACCATGATTCATCATAAATTTGATACCCTTTCCACTGCTTTTCCTCCATCTATGGTAGTTTCCAAAGTGTTGCTCCAAAAGAACCAACACCTACACAAAAGAAACAATGTCACATAAACATATAAGTAGAGTATCATAAGTTATTCACCTTGTTTTCCTAAGGACATGCAAATCCTTGGGTTTGGGGGAGTGTTGGGCTCCAGTTTTGTCATATTTTCTTCTATATAAATACAGTAATCATTACACCTTCTCTCCATATTTTGTCAATAATATATCCATAATTACACCATAAACCTCTGTTATCTCTTGTTATTCATCCTATGTGGTTAATACATAATTTTCCATATTTTTAGTGATTAAAATGATGATTATACAATAGTTTTGTTGATGATGTTCTAATTATATATTTTTATGTCCAAGAAACATGTTCCTATAGCTTGTCTGGTTCTCCAACTCGTCAGGTACCTATCTTTGTGCTATGTGTTGATCGGGTACAAGATTGTGCTCAGCTAGTACCTATTTTGTGCAATGTGCTCATCCATCATCGATTTAAAGTCAAAAGTTTAGATACTTCTAGTAGAAAATCAGGGACATGGGTTTTATTGAGAACAACATTGACATGTGGAAAACTAATTCATAATTCACCCTTCTCATACATGTGGACCTCCATCTCAGGTGAATATTTATGCAAAAGAAATAGTAAAAATATCAAACTGCCAAATTCCACCTCAATTAGCGTACAAATGGAAAACGATATTTCCAAATGGACAAATGGGTTTCAAGAAAACATAGCCAACTAGAAGTACCAAAAATGCTTTCTAAAAATTCACAATGATAGATAGGTACCGAAGGGTATTTGACCCAAATTTGTAATTTCTGCATAAAAACCAAATTTTTGAGATTTAATTCTAAAAATTATAAAATTGGCTTTAACCAAAATTTGAGTTGAGGGAATTTGGTTTTATCCATTCCTCCATGGATTTCATGTATAAATAAGACTCATAGGGTTGTGAGAGCAGATAATTTTGGTCATTATGATCATTCTTTTGTAATGGAGGAGGAAGAGAATTATGATTTCATTGTTGTGATTTGAGCTTAGTTTTCAACATATGGAAGGTGATTGATTACAAATTTGTGGTGCATCCTTGGAGTTCATTTGAAGTGCCTCTAATAGAAATTTCAAGCTTGGGAGGGCCCCTCAAGATTGGTAATATGCTGCTCATTGTATTTTTAATTTAAATTTATTACGTCTATGTTTGCATGCATCTAGTATCATAGATTTCTTTGCAAACTCTATTTCTCGAGTTGTATGTTAGAATTGTTGTTTTCTATTTTAAATAACAAGAAAAGTTAAGACAAGATATCTCACCACTCACCTACATGTGCCATTAAGTGAAGACTCTTGTGATATCTAACATTTCTTGCAGTTTTTTTTATTTAGTTTATTTTGGTTTTCTCATAGCTTAGCTAACAATTATAGGAATCCATTGAAGGACAAAAAAACTTAAGTAAGCTACTCACAATTGATCACACATGAAACAATGTGATCTAAACCTTTATAGAACAAGTTATTTCTATGTCCCAATGATGAATCCTTAGTGGTAATTTCCTGTAGTTTGTTTTACTTTGCTCATATTGTTGCTAACTTTAGATTAGGCTAGACTAGGTTCCAATATTGCATTTCCTGTGCTTGCATCTCTAAGTCTACGACTCCCCGGTTGACAATTTAACATTAGGAATTAATAGTGAAATTATTTAGTCCAACACTACCTTAACACCCTCATGAGATATAATATGAACAAAATATTACACCTCTTGTACTCTAAAGAAATATTTGGAGGATTTTTCATATAATTGTTCCTCCTCCAATAGTTTGAGCACCTTGTCAACATGTTGAACAGGGTCCTTCAAATTCTTGATTTAGATTAGTATATCATCAAAAATACTAACACATATTTTTGAAGGAAGGGTTTTAAAATGGAATTCATCAAACCTTGAAATGCGAAAGGTTCATTAGTAAGGCGAAAATGCATGACCAAAAATTCATATTGACCTTCATGAGTTTTGAATGTTGTTGTGAGAATGTATTCATTATTCATTATAGTTTGACGATTCCATGAACGAAGATCCAACTTGGTGAACTAAATTGCTCCATGTAATTCAACCAAAAAATCATCAATGACAAGAATGATAAGTTTATCTTGAATAGTTATTTTGTTGAGATCCTTATAATCTAGACGCAATACGCCATGATCCATCCTTCTTGTATACCAACACTAGTAGAGAAGAGAAAAAACTTTGAGTTGGTTGAATTATACTAGCCTTTAGCATTTCTACAACCATACTTTTAATTTCACTCTTTTTGGCATAGGGATATTTGTAAGGCTTGATTTTTGGCAGAACACTTCTTGGAATAAAGTTAATAGCATGGTCGTAATCACAAATTGGCGGGAGGACTTTATGAGTCTCAAACACCTTGGAATTATTGTCCAATACTTTTTGGATATCTAGAGAAATAGATGATTTCAATGTTTGATCCTCTAGTTAGCATAATTGTGAAATTATGCCTCATTATCCTTTCCTCAAAATTTTGTCATACTGTTAGAGATGATTATCTTCCTTGGTTTCATTGTGATACCGCTTAATTCAATTTCCTTCCCTTCCCAAAATAATTCAAGAAACATTCTTCGAAATTAAAATCTATCGCCCCTAAAGATTGTAACCTTTGGACACCTTGTACAATATCAATGCCACCCATTAGAATGGAAAGCAATGAAATATTCAATACATATTCTTTGAGGGTTAGCTTGATATTACGACACTTTCCAAAGAAAATTATATTTCCTGCATTTACAACCATCACTTGACACTCTAGTGCTATATATAGAAAGGAATTCAATTCCTTGGCTATCTTATAATGAATAAAATTATGGGTAGTACCCAAATCAATGAGCACTACTACCTTTTTCTTCTTGATATATCCTTCTATCTTAAGAATTTGAGGAGTGGTAATTCCTCCCAATGCATTACAAGATATCGTTGGATTAATTTATTATTTTTCTAGGGTTGGTTCTTGGTGTATATCCTCTTCTTTTAATGCTTGTTGTTCGTTTTGTTCGTCCTCTTCATAATCTATGTAAAATAGTTTATTCTCTAACACACTTGTGACGTTTAGTGTATTTGCTATCACAAAAGTAACAAAGGTGTTTTCCTCTTTTTGCCCCAATTTTTGTGGTGTCAACCTTGTATGTTGTGGAAGGATACTAGCATCAACACTTCCATCTTTATAGTTGTCAGTGGTAGATTTCCTTGTTGCCATAATTTTTCTTTCAAATTTTCTTGCCACCATGAATTCCTTCTCTAATGAATCAGGCTCCCAAAGGCGAACCTCATGTTGGATTATATCCTTTAAAGTCCCTATGAGGACATCAATCCTATCCTCCTCTTGAATATCATTTACCTTTATATTCAATCTTTGGAAGTCTACAAAGTGCTCTACCATTGAACCCTTTTGTTTGAGATTTATAAATTGGATAAAGAATATGTTTCTTTTTGCATCCTCATAATGTGCTACCAATTCATCCACAACAATTCCAAGTGACAATTTATTTACTAGAATAAAATCATCGATACCACACACTACTTTTTTCTAAATATAAATAAGAAATGCATACCTTTTGTGTGTTCGACACATCATGTAGATCAAATAATTGCTCCATATGTAGTATCCATGTCATCATATTCTTGCCATAAAAATTCCTCATATCAATCTTTGGAATGTAGTTAGTCTTCAACCCACTATGTCATAGTTTGTATTTCTTTTATCCTCATCATGATTTTTTTCGAGTACCTTGTCACCACTAGGAATAATTTCTTATAGCAACTTTGTCAAACATTCCTTCAAACCTTCTAGGTCCCTTTTCATTTCTATTTTTGAAAGATTCTTCAAACCTTCCATCTTGATATTCATCATTGATTCCATGTTGGATTTTAAACCATCCATCCTAGCTTCCAGTTCTTTTTTGGTTACTCTTTGTGAGAGTGAAATTTGTTGCACTTGGTCTCATAATTTTGATATATCATGATGCATTTATTCCTCTTCTTCATGCATCATGGAAGAGATTTCTAGTTGCTTACTAGGTGTGTCCTTTTTCTTGTTTCAAGGAATTTTGGAACCAAACGATGATATCTATGCTTCATAATTCCCTTTCAATCACCTCAAACTTATTTTTCAAACAAAACTTATGTAAAATTTAAAAAAACACACACCCTTTTCTTGCTTTTTAGGAGCTTGACATTGAAACTATTGTAACTCTGTAATTTTGGATCTCCAAGACTTGGAATTTCCTCTTTTGGTATCCCTTTGATTCTTCTTTATAAACCCATAAGTCAGACCGATATTGTGTTCTTCAAGAAATAGTTATGCCCAATCTCCCACGATAATCAGATTATAGACTAGTTCAGTAGAGAGAACTTGTACAATGTGCCATGTGTCATTGTTTCGACCTTCGACCCTGAAAATGATACATGAAAAACTACATCATATGCAATTTAATCACATTTTATGAAATTCAAATATTATGCTCATAGAGAAGGTTATGGTGATTTTCCCTAGGTCACATGTTTGAGATGGAATTTTGGAGCCTACAAAAACCCTAACTTCCTTAGATCATATCTTTGAAAACATAGCGAACCAAGATATAAATTTGTACATGAAGTTCACCAATATTTTGATCCATGTGGTTGCAATTTTATCTTTTTAAGCCTCATAGAAAAAAAAATTATAGCGAAAATGCCAAGATGACCTATTTGAAGAAGTGAAACCCTAGAATCCAAAGCTCTGATACTAAATGTTATGCAACCAACTCTCGAAATAGAAGAATAGATAGATAAACGACTTAAAAATTATCCCTTTTTAGGGATAAACCTCCTTTACATCACATAAATTAAAAATTCTTAGATGATACAAATAACAAGACCTCCTTGGTATATATAGGAGTCTAAAGGGTCATAACATAATCATAGCCTACATAACAATAATAATGTAAGTGCACAACAATATCAATAGGGGGCTACACTAACAGTAAAAATAAGGGGGCTACACTAGTATTATAGGGATCTAACATTTGTCTTATTAAGAACTAAATAATTATTTTTCCTTTAATTATTTTTTCTTTGTGAGTATTGAAGAATTTTACTAATTAGGTTAGAATTAATATGAATGAACTATTTAAGAAATACAAAAATATTTATCATAGTTTTACAATTATAGTTTCATCTATACTAAGCTTTGTAATTTATAAAAATATCTTTGCATTTTTTTTTAAGTAAGTAGTTCTCACATAATTGGATATATAAATATTTGATATAACTTCACCAATACATAAGCTATAATAAATATTATTTTCAAAAAAATAAACATCATGATGATAACCATATAAAAATCGTAAATATCATCTAAAATACACATGTAAATTCGCTAACATTATCTAATTATATACACCTCTAGCACATATAAACGTCATTAGCTAGCACACAGATCTAAAAATATAATAGGACATCAACATCATCATGACATCTAGAAAAACATAAGCATCATAATCTAACATCATCACCACACACATCCTCAAATATACATCTCATGTCAAATAATTGCTACCACATACACATATATCTTCATGCACATTAAATTAACATATCAAAAATGACCTAACAATACACACATCAACACTAGCATATAAATTAAGTACATCAACATGAACAAAAAGATTCACCATATATATATATAGATATAGATATATATATATACAAACAAGTGAAATAACTACTCTAAAATATTTGATACAACATATGTACTAGTGGAAACATGGTTTGGAGCATAAGATGATGGAAAATCAAATACCGCCTCAACAATTGAACTATGAGGTAGAGGAGAAGGTGGATGATATGCTATCTCAAGAGAAACATGAGACACCACTACTAGTAATAGGTGATCATCATAACGTGAATGATGAGGAGGTGGAATACTACTAGAAGGATCACCTACACCTTGACCATGATCCGATGGTGTAGTACTATCAAAAGAATCACCACCGTTATTATCATGATCTGATGGAGTAGCATTATTTGAAGACTCATGTGATGTAAGTGTTGCATGATCATCTCTCCTCACTTCCTCTGTCCTAGTAGCTATGATGATATGATGCATAAGACTCATCATATCACACAAACTATCCTTCAAGAGCTCCAAGAGCCTAGGATTTGTGTTGATGTATTAAGACCTCAGAGGGCAGACTTCCTCCTCAACCAAAAGCCTAGAAAGTTGGTCACAATAATCCATCCAAAATCAGACACTATCCCTACGTGCCTCCATGCCCATGCCCCTCTACATCTGAGGATATGCTCACCCTCTAAAGACTCACCCATCACTACATCTCTCTAGTGAGGGGATGAGGCATGTCCCCAGTAAAACTGTCGATGTCTACAAAATATATAGTACACAATAATAATTAGAAAATTCCATTAAATAAGTTATAGAATGTGCTAGAATAAATTTTATTCTAATTAATTAAGGCAATAAAATTAAACTAGATTAATTTACAAAAAACATCAATATTGCCTTTATCATATGCAACCTTATCCATTGTGAAGAGGATGTTTGGAAACTATCTCCAATCCATCCCTACATATGGACACACCACCAAAACAAATATGTGGTCATCCTCACTCGCTAGTAGCCCCAGTGCCTTGGGGAAATCCTGGTGGTTACTTTTGTAGGCCCCTATGGGGCATCATCTCGCCGCCCTCCCCACCTCAGTCATCAGCCAAGGAGGGAGATAGAAACAATTAGGCCTCATATCTAGAAACTTGTCAACAAATAAACAAGAAAGACCTAAAGTGAAATGGAACTTCATCCTCCCATGTATCATGTCATAACATTTATCTAAATCCCTACAAAATTCCCATAAAAAAATGGTAGACCATCTAATACATTATGGATCTTGCACAAAAGAATCGACATTAAAAAAAAAAAAAAAAAAAAAAATTGGAAACTAATGTGTTTCCCACCACTAGTATAGTGTACAATGGTAGTCACTAGAATTGAAAGGCACCAAACCTCATGCGCACCAAAAGAAGCAATCCGTAGTTGTCCACCAGACACTTGAAAATTTGATAGATGCACTGCATGAGCCCCAACATATCTCTGAAAGTAGACAAGGTAAATCTCTACTACAACACCATGGGGGACATCAGGAAACTAGGGAAAATCCTCCCCTCTCCTAGATAGGACAATGATAAAATATATGTGCTGCTCAGAGGCCTATACCATGTGACAAGACCAACATAAAAAGACTATTGGTGGACATCCCACTGATGGATCAGCTATGCCAACAAGACAGAATGTGCCTTTAGGGATGTAGCCTCCTCATAGTACTTAAGGAGGCCTACATTCCTCAAGAGCACTCTGGACATTTCGCTAATAAGGTGTAAGATCCCTGGTGAAAATTCCGTGTAATAAAAGTAAATAAAGGAAAAATAATAACCACATATGATGGGACACTTATTCCAAGCTGAATGTTGAGAAAAATCCTAGTGACGGGGATCACTTGTGATTGTTTATGGCTAAGGAAATTGGCAACGGAAATGGCTAAGGCTTTGGAAAGGAAAATGACATTTTTGGAATATTTATTTATGAAAATAATGGAAATTAGGAGAGAAAGAGGATGAAAGGTCACATGTTTCATGTCAGAAGGAAAATGAAGGAAAATAATGGAAAATGAAGAAAATAGAGGCCTCATTCATAAAAATTCCTCCGAGGACCAATTCATAATCTTTTGATAGTTCAATTTTGGAGTTCTCCCATTATTCTCTCTTTCTGTCATACTCTTGAAGACTTAGAATTTTCTGGGAGCCCTCTTGGTGGGTGTGGCATAATTGGATTCTTGGAGAAAGAAGGCAAAGGAAAAGCATGAAAGTGCAAGAGGGAATCAAGATCAACAACTACATTAGATTTTCTTACAGGTTCCAGGTTACATGTATGTTTCCTTCACTAATTTTGGTATTCATGGCATATGCATGTGGTTTATTGGTTGTGATTTTTCATTAGCATGGAGGATGGTCAAGATTGACAGTGGATTACCTAGCCTTTCCATTTTTGAGATAACCATGGTGATTGTGGGTTTATTTTCGTTGTTGTGTTTTTGGTTGGTTCTTGTGTTTCCTTAGCTTGGGTTTAGTTGTTAGTCTTGTAGCCTTAGTTGGACAAATGCTCTAGAGCCCTTGAACAAATTGGGTTGAGTTACTAGTCCCATAGCATTGGTTGGAAGAACACTTTGGAGCCCTTGGTGGGTTGAGTTAATAGTCGTGGAGCCTTAGTTGGACAAACATTGTGGAGCCTGGTAAACATTGTGGGTTGAGTAACTAGCCTTGGATCCTTGTCTAGACAAATGCTCTGGAAGTCTTCGACAAAGACTGATCTAATAATGGTCTTATGATGTCCGACCGTGAGGTGGAACCACTATTTGATGGGTTGAGGTTTTTGGCCTCTGGATGCGCTATATGAGTTTTGATTGATGTGTTCTAAGCTATCCCACATTTATGCTTGGAATATGGCACGCGAGTGAATGATTGAAGAGAGATTTGGCTCAGCCATTCTACAATCGGGTGGAACATGGAAGTCCCATCCCAGGTTTGGGAATTGTATCATTAATGAAATATTATTTCTCCTTATATTTCTATGATCATTTTTAATGGATTATATGTGGTCTATATGACTTTACTTTCATGAGTATTTTTGTTGCTATTATACTCATTATGTATGTGTTTTATGACATCATCTATGTATGGCTTTCACCATGTTTTTACTTGTAATTGAATGATCAATGTATATATGACCTCATGGATGGAATGGAAGTTGATGTGTTGAGGCATCAATGGTTCTTAGCAATTCTCAACTAAGTATGATACCCCTATACTCAAAACTGTTCTTTACACCTGTAGATTACATATTCATGATATGTTTGATGAAATGGCTGTCATGGCTAGTAGGGGTCCAATCAAGGTCTTAATCAAGTATTTGATTTAGTACTATCACTTCCATGTTATTTTACTCTTATGAAGAGGTTGTTCAATTCTGGGAAGTGACCTGGGCTCTGGGCCTGAAAAAGTGGCTCAAATCTCAGGGACAATGGCATAACAGTGATTAAATGAATCTCTGGGCATTGGCAGGCAAGCCTGTGAGAGTGACTTTTGGTTTCTAGACTCTGTTATGCCTATATAATGAGAGCGATTGAGGCTTAAGTTCTCCAAAATATTAGTGAGACCCAAGGGAAAGTTGTCTAAAGTGTTGGATTGGTTCCTGAGGGTCTTAAAGCTAAAGTTGAATGTCTCTATGGTTTATTTCCATCACTTGCACTTCCTTAACATGACTTAGGAGGTCAAAGCATATCATAGTGGCCTATTGTTGTGTGTTTACCCCGATTGGCTGGTTTCTTGGCTAGATGTGGGAGGACGGTGTTACAGAGTGGTATCAGAGTATGGTTCACCCCTCATACTAGATGGGATATGTGTTGTTCATGCATGCATGTCAGTTGGATGTGTGTGTCTCACACTTTCATTCCACGTGCTTGTTGCATTTGCATGATGTTGTTCATGGTGGTAGTCATTTCCTCATGTAGAATTGATGTGTTTTACTATGGGATGAACCATTGTGAGTGTATGACTATGTTGTAGCATCTACAACTTCCTCAAAAAAATTCCCTTAGCTTTGTTTTGGAGCCTCCCTACAAAACATCCTTAGCAGCATGTCTTGCACTACCAAGATACTTATGCTTTAAGTTGAGATTATCTGGCTTATCAGCTTGTGTTCACTAACATGTTTTCCTTTCACCCGGAAGTTGACCTAATATGACTTGGTCTTTAATTGGTTCTTTTGTTGACTTGGAGGATTGCGCAGAACTGGAGGGAAACCTACCTTGCTCTCCAAAATTGTGTTGTGCATCATCGCAGCCAGCTACTCTCTAAAATTGCATAGACCATGCAGGTTACCTTCCCTAATAAAATCATGTAGAGAATCCCATTACCATGCTTGCTCTCAAAATTTGTGCATTTCTAGCAGGCATCCTTGGCTTCAGTCTAGAAATTGTGCAGAGCATGAGGGGCAGCCAGAGCACTCAGCCCAGAAACTGCACAGAAGTCATCCGAAGGCTTGTTGACCATTGCATGTTCTTATAGGTTGACTAGCTTCCTCTAGGACTACGCAATCTCGCCTTACATGCATGCAAATTTTTCCCAAGAAAGAAAAAAGAAGAAAGAAAAAAACATCCCTAGATTTTAAGGATCTATTTTTAGTAGCTGGGGGTTACACGCAAAAGAAGTTTTAGAAACATCCCACTAGGTGTTGACTTTTCCTAAAATTGTGGCATGCGCGTCGTTAGCCTTAATCTTGAAAAAACTATTTATTCAACACTCCAAAGCTCATTCTTCACCTTGATCTTGGAGCTCTGACATCCAAAACGCATCTAGGAACCTTCGACACACTCAACATAGCTTTTTCAGGGT
The DNA here is from genome assembly GCA_000404065.3 of Pinus taeda. Classification (NCBI taxonomy): domain Eukaryota; kingdom Viridiplantae; phylum Streptophyta; class Pinopsida; order Pinales; family Pinaceae; genus Pinus; species Pinus taeda. The sequence continues at coordinate 58,975 of APFE031342307.1, read as the reverse complement.
AAGTCCGGTTTTCATGTATTTTGCTTCTTTTTTGTTGCTTTTTGTATTTCAGTTTGTGTGAGTGTTGCTTCCTTGGTTTTATTGAACGCTTTTTGTTGTTTCAATGCATGTTAGCTTGTAGAAGCATTGTTTCAATTTTTTCATTTCATTTCCTTGTTGTCGCATGCATGACATTGTTTCTACACTAATGGTCATTATTGAGGTGACTCGCTTCACAAAAATTAGTTGTTTTCCCATCTCACTGAATCCCTCACTTATTGATTTCATGCATCTCCATTCATTCATGTCTACACGTAGCTTTTCACATGCATGCAGTTCTTACTGTTTTTAATCACCTCTTGGCGGATCTGAGCTACCTTGGCTCGGACCTTTCCTTGTGCGACTTGCACTACACATTTATGAGATGGAAGGCCTTGCCTTTCTCCTAGAAATTGTGTAGATATTACTTGACACTAGACTTCCAGGATTTTCTTTCCATAATTCTAAGAGGCAGTGCCTCATTTGGCCCCCGAGATTGCACAGTGAAATTTTATTGAGTAGAAGTCATGCTAACTAAAACTACGCATTGTGCAGTTCTAGTCCTCACCAGGCCAAGTTGAACTATGCTCTGCATAGTTTCAATAGTCAGTCAGCTCATTGGTAGTTTGGATTGTGCTTTGCGTAGTTCTGGTAGTCAATCTCCCAGCCTCTCCCAGAAAACAAATTGCGCAAATTTTCCAGTCAGTCCCCCAGGTATGTTGCATGTCAATCCTAAAGTTGTTTTTGGTGTTGAACTATGAGTTTTCTTTCCATGAGTGTTTCTCTATCTCCAAGTATCACATGTGTTCATCAGTCCCTTAGCAATACAGGTTTAATGGCTTCCAAGAGAGTAGGGTCAAAGGACACCATTGAGAGTGCAACTGAAGATGTGGTTGAGAAAGTGTCTATGAGCTTGCCCGTCTATGAAGACACTAAGTTGTTCATAGAGAAGGAGATCAAGATGAAACAGAAGGACATAAATGACATATTTTCATGCACCTTTTAGGAGAATCTGGAGGACCACAAAATCTATGTCAACATACACAAATCTGGCTTGTACTGGGTTTCATGCAAGTACCCCACATTTCCATGCGTAGACATGATCCACTGGATTGTCTTGCATACTGATGCAGAGACCATGATGTTGAGAAGTGTTAGTGGAAAAAAAAATCATACCTTTAGGGCAGATAAATTTTAGGATCTGTATCACTTTCCACAATTGATGAACACAATGGATGCACCCTTCACAATCCCAGCAGTAGTGCAAGCTCCAGAGAAATCTTGAAAACCTGGGTGAGAGAGCTATCTAAGTTCAGGAAAAAGCCCAACCAGGTATAGAAGACGAAGATATTGTGGAAGGCTTATCAGTTCTTGGTAATTTTTGCATGTCTCTAATATGGCTAGGATATTACATAGACCTTCCCACAGAGTTGAGTGATTTTGTTGGATTAGCTATCTAAATAAGGAAGACCTTTCAATTGGTATGACATATTGGCTCTCTAGTTGAAGGGACAAGTAACATATGCCCGACATCCACCCAAGGGTTAGTGAGAAAATATCTTCATATATGCCTACATTCTTGACGCAATTTGTTCCCGTTAGCAGTTCCCTGGCTTGTGTTGGGTATGAACACCTTCAGAAACCTCTATGCACATCTATTGTAGGTTGTTCTCTAAGTGAAACTTTTGTGGAGTTATACTATAGCTATCAGACCACTTCATCTCGCTGGTGTACAAGATGGTCTTTGAGAAGGATCCACCTTACCTGTTGTAGGTAGCAATGGAGGCATTGGTTAACATAGAATATTGGTAGGCCTCACCCCTCACACCTTCATCCGGATGTACAATGTGGAGAAGGCTCTGCACGTGTTACCGAATTTTTCCATGGAAAAGTTGGTCATGCAAGATGTTGGATACCACATCTTGACAGGGTTGTTTGCAAGACTGCACAGGAAGAAGAAGGCACCTTGGCCCGCTCATCCTTTGTGGATCATGTTGTATGAGATCCAGAGTTTCAACCATGATAAGGTTGAGAGAGAAAACTTCAAGAGATTCACCTTTGACACTAGACATTTCAACCCGTATGACCCACATCACTTAGTGCACAACCACTGTGTGAGAGTGTATCATCCTTGGATCCACGAGAATTCCATTAGCCTAAGGAAGAATCATGGAGAAACTATAATAACTCCCCAATGCTGAATGAATTAGTCAGAGTGGCTATAGAATGGTTAGCAGTGCACAGGGTAGCAACATCTCAGAGAGGAGGAACATCAACTGCAGCAAATGGTAACAGACCTATGCATGACAAAGGCAAGAGGAAGCTTGCTAATAGAGTAGAGGCAAAGCAAAGCTGCAAGTTCAAGGAAGACCCACTTTTATTGAGAGAAACTTTGGATAATGAGGCAAAGAATCGACAATGCAACAAAAGGATTGTGCAAAGACCAAGGGAGAAGAAGAAACTGGAGGAGGCAGAGAAGAAGCTATAGTAGATGAAAAAACAACTAAGGGAAGAACAAGAGCTAGGCAAAAGAGTGAAGGAAGTTGCACAGGAATAGGAACAGGAACAACAAAAGGCACAATGCTCATAGATTGATGAAATTGCACTAATATAGGTTATTGAATCATCACAACTGACATACAAAAAACACGGTGAGAAATTGCAGGAGAAGGACTTTGTTGAGGAGATTGAATAGATGTTGGAATAGATGGACATATATGTGGTTCAGCCAGAGAAAGATCATGACACAGACCTGATGCCCATGGACCTGTTGGATACCTATACCAATAGGTTTCATATTTCATGATTGGAAAATTCAAATGCCAAATATGCTCTGCTTTGCAGATACAATGATCCCATATTTCCAATACAAGACAAGGTGTGTACATAACTTCATGTTTACTAAATTTTGATGGATGGTCCAACAGTCTAATCTGGATCATGCCATGTTTCAATTTTCTGGTGTAGAATAGAGAAAGAAGTCTGTCCAAACTGTTTAATCTTGGCAGACCAATAGTTAGGCAGAGAAACTAAGGTTCCCAACTGCTTAATCTGGGGCCTTGGAAGCAATAAGGGTAGTGCTAAATAGGAAATCAAAAGAAAAAGCCAATGGAAAAGAAAAGGCACATAAGGGTATGCAAGTCCAAGTGCACCCTCCAAGAAGAAACAAAAAATGCTAGGCAAGTAGATGGGTAGGTAGATGGGGTTGCATAAGTGGTATTCCTTTCAAACTGAATCTTGCTGGTCAAGATAAGGAAAACAAAACAATGGAGCATGTCTAACTTCCTTTTTTCCCTGTTTTACACTCATTACTAACATCCCTACACCAGTTGTGTTTATGAAAGAATTCAAGGTTTTATGTTGGTTTTGGTTTCCTTTAAGAGCCACATTTCTTGTGTAAAATTCTTTTCATTTTGATCTATTCCCTAAGCTAAGTGGTTTTCAAATAAACTTAGTGATATCACTCCTCATTCACCTTTTCCCTCCATATTAACCCCTAACTTCTATTATCTAAATACCCTATGTCACCCTTTCCCTACTATTATAACACCATGGTGTATAAACCCCAATCATTCTATAAATACCCCCCCCTTGGCATTATAGCCATATGTTCACTACTAGGGAATCAAATTGACATTTGGTCAGTTTAAGAACCCCAAGGCTTACCTCTTTTCCTCCTTCAGAATTCATTTACCTATTCAACCCTTCATTTGCTAAAAAACCTTGTAAAAAACCCATGTTCACCCTTAACCCGCTCAAACGGAAAAGTTACATAAAAAAACCCACTTTTCCGACTTATCCAAAGTCCTGGAGCTATGCGCGATTTTATAAAGAATACATTGAAAAACCATGCAATTTCGCCAATATTCCAATGTCCCGCCGAGCACGAATCCCATGAAAAATACATATTTTATTGCCCGGCCAACGCTGTATCGTCCGTACAAGTCTTTGACCCGTCGACCGTCCAATCGGGCGCCTTTCATCCAACGGCCCACATGCATATCAGACCGGCCCCGACGTCCGTAAGTTAGCTTCCGATATCTATCAGAGGGTGATGTCAGGCCTCGGCCACACGTCACCCCCACAGCGTATCGGAGCCCCCTCTGACAATTCCACTTCTGTATGGAAGGCGGTGCGATATCATACCGCCTACGGTTTCCGATCTCCACCAACTCGCCTTGCCAACGTCACTGCTAGCATCACTGCTACATCATCGCCACGTCAGCGCCCTTGTCCGCCATTGCTCCACCTGTCCGCCACCTCAACATCCCCGTGGACCACTCTTAAGCCGCCACGTCACCTGATGACGTCATGCTGACGTCATCTGACCTTGACCCCACTCGATGACGTCATGCTGACGTCATCCAGAAAAGGTGTCAATGTTCCAAAAAATCCATATTTTGGCCAAAATTTGGTGTTTTTTGCACTTTTTGCAAAAATGACTATTGTGTCTTCTGCATGCATTTTACGTCCAAACTCATGCCAACCTGCTGAATTCGACCTGGAGGCCATCGGCGCACCAACCCACCTGCATTTGTGACCAGGACTGTCAGTGTACCAGGTATTTATCCCTGTGAATCCTCTCTGTGCCTGGTTTCATCTATAGATCGCCTAAATTAACTTAAAACACAGAAAAACATATAATTGACCGGCAAATCCCCTGTGCCTAGTTCCCATTTGAAGTTACAAGGTCGAAATTCACCGACTAAGCCTTGTTTACCAAAGCTTTCACAAAACCTGCATTATGTTCGTGCAATCGTGAACAGGGAACCCGAACTACACTTAATTACTGTGAAAGAGTCTGTCAAGGACAAGTATTTTCCCTTTTTAAGTGCTTTGTACAGTATTTCAATTGCTGCAATTGACCCTTTTGTCCTCTGTTTATCAATAAATCACCTCTCTTTCCAAGAAACACTCTTGTATGTTACTCTGCATAGTAACACTAATTTACATATAAAGTAGAGTTTTAAAGTAAACAAGGATACACCAATAGCACCTGTGGCCCTCAATGTTGCCCCTTTAAATGCCCCTCAGAGAGAATTGGAGTGGCAAGCATTAGCAGATTTGGATTATCAAATCTCAGAGGAATTTCTAATGCATAGCAAGTTCCACATCCACCTGTTAAATGAACTAAAGACTAAACATGAGACTGGAACAGATGTATTAGGCATTTGGGATTCCTTCCTCCCAATCTTCAACATTCCTCAGGTCAATCCATTTCCTGACCTAATTGACCTATGTGCTGATGGTTATGATGCCACTCAGAGGGCTGTGCTTGACCCTTCAGGCTCAGTTGTTTTTTATATTACCCCTGAGGCCATCAGAGAGATGCTGCAATTCAAAACTGAGAAGAAATTGG
>APFE031342307.1:0-38032 GCA_000404065.3 Pinus taeda | reverse complement strand
AGTGATTCTTATGAGACGACTTCCACATCTTGCGATGGTAAATATGGATGGGGGAGGGGTCCTGTGCGGTCCACCTCCAACCGAGAATGGGGAATTCGGAATTAAAACACAAGGTATCCAAAATATAAGCGTTGTAGTAGAACGGAGGAATTATTCTCTCGCTAACTCTGGTCTGATTCCTAAATTCACTAACAGCAAGGGCAAGCTTATCCGAAAGGATAGTGGCCCAATCCATAATCCAACTGTTGACTGCCGCCTCCATGAGGGGAACCATTTCGATAGTAAAAATGGCAGAATCATGCAGACCCCATAATCTACACATCATTATAGCGGCATAGCAATAAGGTGAACACAAGGAGTTGACTGAGTACTTACCGGAGGATTCATGCTTGTGCTTACTTGGATTCTGCCTCCAATCTTTGATAGGTTCAGACTCAATTTCATTCTCACTTGCGAACTTCTCCAGAAATGTGCTATTGTAAACTTTCTCTGGCATAGGCAAATGATACATTTGCCTCAAATTTTCTGGCTTGAAGGACCCAAAAATCCTTCCATCTTTTGCGACGAAAGTTCTTTCTTTGATAGGAATTTCTTCAATTGCCCACTTGATAACATCGGTGTATGGAAACTTTTTCTCTCTTGCCATTATCCTATGTAGGAAGGATTCGGCCAAGTCTTTGAGAGTGCACTCTGATTTTTTGGATGAATCTGCGGTAGCTTGTTCCACCACCTGCTCAGGTTTCTCGGCCTCTAGCAAATCATAAGTTCCTTGCCAAGTTGTTTTGGCAAGGCCTGCGCACATCGTGTCTGATATCAAACCTTTCTTGTTGTTTACTATCCCTTGTGGCACGGATGGTGAATCGATAACGCCTGCAACCTTCTTCTGCTTTTTACCCATTATGCCTGAATTGCTTTGAAAATCTGTATTCTGCACAGAGAGGTGGTTTCGGCGTAACACCGAGATAACAATGAAACTCACAATTGATAGTAAAATAGAAAGAAGAACGTTGATATACTTTGTTTTTATTAAAACAGTGCGGAGACAATCTACAGGTAGATCTGAAGGGATGGATTCATTAAGGGACCGTATAGGACCTGCCACCTTATAAATGCTCATTAGTGCAATATTTGCCGAAAGATATTTTAAATAATGCAATGGGCGTACTGGCGGCCGAGCGGGGATGATTATGCCTTAATTGTCATTAACTCCGGCTTTCCAATCACTTTAACGGCTTTTCGTTGAGAACTGTGCCTTATCGCATCGGATCGGGCAGGGGCGCGAGAGTAGTTTTAACAATACTTTGAATATTGCCGATCGCCGATCGCCGATATCGCGTCGGGGGAAAGGCCTATGCGCATTAAGGGTTCAACAGGGGAAGCCGCCGATCGCCGATCGCCGATATCGCATCGGCGAAAGGCATATGTACAATGCTTACGATACAAAGGGGATTGCCGATCGCCGATAGCTTTATCGGGTTGGGGCTTTAACGAGGGGCGCGAAAGTGGTGCACAAGGGATTTTGCCGATCGCCGATAGCTTTATCGCGTCGGGGGGGGGGGGGGGGAAGAGCCTTTTTGATTGCTTATGCTCCCTTTATGTTATTGTGATATGCGATTCATTGCGATCTCTTTTCGCAATAAACACATATTTGCTTTATTTCCAATTTTTTAAAGAGATATTGCTTTTGAGGGTAAGTTTATAAAGTGCTCCTTTGATTTGTTGGTCTTTTACAAAGTAAGAGTTTTGACATCAATTTTATTTTAAGAGGGACCCATTTCACATTTTAATGGTTTTGTAAATAAAAATAAATATGAAATGGGGGGTTGTTTGCAAGGCACAACAGGTGTGCAGAGTACTGAACAAGTTTTACCAGACAAAACGAATTGATTGGGACCTGCACGTGCCAGTGGTTCGATGGACTTATAGGACCATGTGCAAAAATCTGAGCGTGGAGATGATTCCAAAGATGCAAAATGGAGTAGAAACCAAGATTTCTGAAACGAATACCAAAAGGAATCGACACGTAATAGATCCCACAATTATGACAGTGCTGGGTGGTCAACTTCAATTGTAACTGGGTAAACGGGTCCTTCAACAGGTGGTGCCTATGCCTTTGCTTCTTCTGCGATGAGAGGATATCAAACTGATGCAAAAGAGGTACGTTCTCTAGCCCGACCCCTAGCTATAGGTTATCTCTTTGAGTGATTCGTCAATACGAGAAGCGAATTGTCGTGTAAAGGAATCAATATCTCGACATAAGCCAAGAGGCCAGATCTGTGCCACTCCACCTGGTCGTATGAAACTGGCATGCATCCTCTGGCTCGGGATCTTTCATGGAATTTCCAACGATCTTCTCCCGCTCCTCAGAAGCCCATGCGCGAAGACCAGGATGAAGGAATCACACAGCTACGCGAGGACAACCATATAAGGATTAGAGAAGCCATTCAACGAGGAAACCTCAGACTTCATGAACTCGAAGAGGATCGGGTATGATTAAGGAACAAAATAATATTGATGGAGGCTGAGATCAAAAGACTAGAAAGCAGGGTCACAAAAACATGTCTTGTCGATAAACCAAGGATGACAAGGCAAGATATGGATGGTCATACCACTGCATTAGAAGAGTGTCACTAGGAATTTATGTCTCTGCTACCATGGCTGAGATCGCACCTTATCGAATGCAATAACAAGGGGAGCGAACCGCATAAGGTAGAACATGCGGCACCAGCTGTTGCGAGGGCAAGTGAGGAGTGTCCACGGGCTATGCTAGAAGGCAAGTTGCAGCCTCACATAGGTGGGGTGCCAACTGACTAGTCACAGGCAACACAGTCTTAGCGCTCCAGACAGTTGAAAGAGAGCACGAGACTCTAAAAGAGTCTGTTTTGGAACTGCGCGATGAGGGAGGTGTGTGCAGAATTAGCATGATACAAGGTTTGCGCTCGCATACGGGGGTTTGTGTTGTGGCGTAGATAGGCTAGGAAGTAATCGTTAACATCACTATTCATGACGAGATATCCAATTTAAGGCAAAAGGGAGCAGGTGACGAGCAATTAAGACATGAATTAACAGCTAGATTTGGGATGATCTGCTGCCAAGAATGCATTAATGACTTAGAAAGGGGGGGAGCAATCAAATTCAAATCCAAAAGATGCTATAAAACTCCTAAGGCTAGCCACGAGACAACACTTGGTTGTTTGAGAGTTGAGTAGTTGCAGAGTATTGAGCGCCGAGCAATCTTACCATCTTTGAGTATGCGACAGAACATATCCCATGCAAACACGACGAATGCTACCAAGCCAGGTGTAAAATTTTCTGAAGGTACCACTGAGGAGCCTGGAGATACGGCGGTTGCACCAGAAGTTCCAAAACCACCATGGACACCATGGTCGAAGAAATATAAACAGACTATGGGACCAATCCGCGTGTCACCAAGAAACTCGTTGTTCGACAAGATATCAATGGAAGAAAAAGGCAAGGTCGTCACCATTGAATCGAAGGAAGAAGAGGAGGACTTATAGGCTCTAATTGATTAAATAGAGGAGCAAGAAGATGTGGATGAGGATGTCCCACGAATTCCTTCCGCAGTGAAGTTACCCACGTATGTCCCTCCGTGGAAAGGGAAAGTTAGGGTGCCCAAAGACCTGGAGGCCACGAAGAGTGTGCTCCAAACCCTGCTCCTCCCTAATGGAATTAATTTTTAAGGTCCGTCCCTAGGCTGGGTGCCTACCATGAAATTTGAAGATTGGGACCTCGCGGATAGCGAGATGTTCCCACACCTAGCGACGGAGAGCTTGATGAAGCAAAATTCAGAGGGGCTAGTAATCATGTTGGAGCTACAAAAATGGTTGTGCGGTGTGGAGAAGGCCAGATTACTTCATCTACAATGGATACCCCACTTTCACCATGCCCCATCACCATTATCGTCATCAAGCAGCTGCTATGCCTAGTGGATGATGGGTATCTATGGCTAGAGGAGCTTATTCCCATCACGACAGAGCTTATTCATCATATTTCTCGACTTCCTTATAAGGGAAAGGACCCCATGATGACGGTGGGAAAGGGTAGTGATTTAGCTCTCGCAAAAGCCATGAAAACTAAATACAAGCTGAAAAAGGAGAAGCGAGGGTATGCAATTGTGATTATCAAGGAACAAGGCATGCGCGTAGCCACCCAACTCCTGGTCGGAAAATTAATGCTGAAGTGCCACATTTATGAAGTACCAACACCTGTGGTTGTGCTAGCCAAACAATGTGCAGAGGGGGTCCAGTTCAATTGGGATGCATTCCTATGTGAGGAATTTTTGATAAACTATAAGGAGGCCTAAGAGCAGGGCAAGACCTTTCACTACGTGTGGTTGCTCTTATCCATCTTGTTGGTAGCGGGCGAACTACCGGAAGATAGCCAATTCTCGAATATTGACCAGGACCTACCTAAGACCGTGAAGTAGGCTTTACTCTAGGCCACTAAGGACACGAAGCAGATTCGCGCAACCAAGGTTTTTTGGGTGCTAATGGAGGCAAGCATCCAGATGTGGATAAATAGAAGACCACGGTTGTCTCCCATAGTGTACGCTAGTCTACAAAGCTTTGTAGAGTTTAAAGCAGACATGCACAACATTTATGTCCTGGTGCGGAAGAATCCAACAAAGGAATGGACAAAGCTCCCATTCATTGCTACTGACAACATCATCTTCATCGCGTTGGAAACATGGCCTCTGGAGTGGCGCACCATGGACCTGGCAGGAATGGAAAGGGCCACAGCTCAACAAAGGAAAAAACAACTAGCCGAAAAGAGGTGCCAAGAAAAAGCAGCAACAGAGTCATTCACACAGTAGAAGATGACTAATGTAGTAGCAGAGGAAGCCACACAACAGAAGATGGCCAGTGCAGTAGCAGTAGCATAGACAGTTGAAACAACAATAGTGCCAACTAAAGGGACCGAGGCGGGCCATGAGGTGTCCATAGGGCAAGGGGCTGAGGACATAGACTTGGCCGAAGAATGCGCAAAAACCACCTTGCAACTGTTGAAACAACTGCACGTCCTTGAGAGATCGGTCTCTAGAAAGAAGGTTAAGGCATCAAAGACGTCCATTGACCCAATCGCACTTACGGATTGTGATATTTTTTACATCGGTGAAACGGTTCCCGATGTCACTAAGGATGCACTCCAAGAGGTGATGATGGAGTAGAACACTGTGTTGGGGGCACTAAGAATGTAGTTACGGGAACTATAGGTGCAAACCCCACAAACAGGAATGATGGCCCCATATGTTGCAGTAGGAACATCAAAGGTAAAAAGATGTTGTGCACCCAAATGACCAACACTTTCATGTTCCCCAAGGGAGCGTTAGCTGCAACAAATGAAGTTGACCAAGCTGTGGTGGGTAGGATTAAGGGACTAGGCTTAAACTTGGCCGCCCTCTTGCAAGAAACCCTGTACCAGTTGTAGGATGGGGTCACAACCAAGCTCCGTGCTAGAGAAGGCCATGCGCTAAAGGTATTGAGCGAACAAAAGATCAATATGGAATAGCTCATCCGACAACGTGATGAACTGGTTGCACAGACTCAAGGACTAGAGTAGGTGGTAGACAATGCTTGTAGAAACATCCCAGAATTGGCCCTCCTGACAGATCTACTGGTAGCGGAGTGGATCCACCGATTGACGACTACATTCTACGAGGCAAAGGAGGAAGCAACGAAGCTACAACTAGACCTCAACCTTTAGATTTCCAAACTACGATTAAAGGCACAGTCCTCTACGCCCCTGGAAGTTAGGGAACAATGCACTGGTATTATTTAAAAAGGGTTGGAGGAAATAGGATAGGCAGTACAGAACTGCACTGCTATGTTGGAAGAATCCTTCGTGGTCCTCACTTCATTACAGGAGGGCCTCAACGTACAATGCCTGGAAATGGAGGCACGAGAGATTCAAGTACAGTATGACAGTGTACGTGGAATGATGTAGATAGTTGTTCTGACCCAATGGTTTGCGAAGCTACAGCCGGCAAAGGCATTGAAGGAACAGGTGGATGCCGCACAGTAGAAAGAGGCATTCCTTAAAGTGTGCATCTAGCCTTGGATTGATGAGGCCTTCCTCATCACTACAGACATTGAAGGAAAGCTCACACAGATGAAGATGATGCATGCCTTAAGACAGAGATTTGCCCCTGACAGCGAGACTTCGGTCGAGAGAATGGAGCAGATCCAGCAGACTACAGATCAGTGCATCGCAGACCTCCAGGAAGCAAAGGACACTTGGAGGGGCTTTGTGCCAAGATCGCCGCACCAACAAAGTGACTCAGGATGAGTCACGATGATTGTGTTGGGCGCCAGTTGGGCATGGAATCCCCCCATAGCAGGTTTTGTGGCTCAAAGCCTAAGTTTTGGTCAGTGATCTTGTAAAACTCCGTGAATTGTGGGCGTGGAGCGTGAAGTGTACAATTGAGTCATAGGGTTGTCTACCCTAAACATTGTATTGTAAATTAGTGTAAAACCAGCCTACCCATGGTCCATGTACCATGGGATTGTAGAAATAGAGCGAGGCTCTAAGTTGTAAAGATAGTTAAGAGGGATGGATAGAGAGTAGCGAAGGAATGGTTCGAGCATAAGAGGAGAAGTCTAAGTGTCTTGGGTTATAGTAGTAGAAAGAGGCTCTGTAGCTGAGTTCATAGAGGCCTAGTAGTGTCCGCAGCTGAGTGCGTGGACCCCTGCAGCTGAGTGCAAAGGGGGGAGTCGAGTCTGTAATCGGGACCAAAATCTAGTAAAGAGAAGTTGATTCCTAATTTTGTGTAACTATTGCGCATATCTTCTTTATGCTTATATTCATTTATGTATCACGCACACTGATATAAATGTTGAATATGCTGTAATAACCATAAATCTTATACACACAAGCTAAGTAATTAGTTAATAAGCGTGGAACTTGGGTATTATACAGGTCACGCCGCGAGTAGGGCTGCATGGAAGCCGCGCCACAGGTTGCGAAGGGATCACAAGTGCACACAGCGACAGGTCCGACTTCGGACCCCTAGAAGCCCATCATACATCCCAATGGTGTAGAAACCTGGTTCTAGCACCCTCCCATACTACTTTTGGTGAGACCTCAGTCCGCACTCCGTGGGCTGTTGCCGAAAGGGCTAGTAGTACTGGGATTTGCTGGGCTAAATCACCTCTGAACCTGGGTCAGGCCCCACTAAGCCAACATCAACACTATTAATATCAAAGAAACTCTAAACAATAGTGACCAAGCCAATATCCTTCCATCATATTCATCAAGCCATCAAAATCCTTTGTTCAACATCACTGTCAATACCAAGCCAAATACCAAGTAGAAATATAACACTATCAAATACCAAGCCACATACCAACAACACTACAAATACACTGTCAAGAACCAAGCCAAACTTTGGCTTATCAACCATGTTATATTCCAAGCCAAATCCTCTTTCCAAGCCAATACTCATATATGCTTATCAAGCCATTCAATTCTCAGCAATATAAAAACCCTTTGTGAATAACATCATCAAGCCAAAAACTCTAATCAAATGAACATCCAACTAGTTCTTAGATTCATAACTACAATAGACATATAAGACTTTTCCATACAATGCTCACCAAAAGGAACCTTTTTACTCAATCAATTCTAGGCCATACACTACACCAAATTCAATTATCACACACTCATCAACTCAAACAATAACAAACTACCACAAGAAATCATCTTGTTCAATCAATGCCAACCCAAACACATCTATGCAACCATAACCATACTATTTCAAAAATACATGCACCATCATTGTTTAAGCCTATAGATAGTAGTAATATCAAGGAAGAATAATATTTGTTCACTAATCATGGATTTTTTCATCAAGGCATGCCATTATAGTAATCCAACTTCTATCACAATAGCCTTAGAACCTCTTCACATAAAACAAAAAATGAAACCAACGAGTAGTAGCAACCATTCTATAACCTTCTTGACCCTGCATTCATCATTGTTGAGACACTTAGTTTTTTTCCATTCACACTAATATCTACATAGCATAAGAATATCCAAGAAAATAAGCCCAGTCAGAGACTCCTGCAAACACAAGACAAGTCATGGCATCCAGACTCTGCTTTCTGCAACATATATATATGTTATATATATATATATATTAATATATATATATATATATTATATATATATATATATATATATTTATATATATATATATATATTAATTATATATAATATATTTGTCCAAACATATGGCTCTTTCTAAAATTGTGTGTGCATAATAGATCTAAACCAGAGATTCAAAAACCTCAAGGCATTAACCAATATCTAACATATGAGATGACGAGACTAAAGTATCATTCTTCCTAACTCATATAAAGTCCCTCTATCACAAAGATAAAAGGATCATTGCAAAACACACTTCAAAAAGCTTCTCAAATTAGATCTCTACATAAAACAACAAGTACTAGCACATTGTCCTCAAGTCAATTTTATCTTTGCAACAAAATAAAGTCTCTGCATATTCTATCAAGAAAAACAAGAGATATATGTATACACACTTTTATGTTATTATTTAACTTTCTCAAAGCATATGAATGTGGATCTATGATTTATAGACATATCTTATTTTATCCAAATCATATGTCTTTGACCTAAAATATATAAATGAGATCTCTAGCACCTGCAACTTATTCATCAGTCACTGCCAAAATCCTCCATATATTGTGTTCTAACATTAGATGAAAAATAGTAGTAATCTAAGTTCCATAACCATTTCATCCAAAGAAATCTTTGCAAAATTACAAGTTAGTGTTGGAATTATGATGCATTTGTTGTCCTTGATGGAAACTCACTTGTAACAAAACAAATATATGGTAACTAGATGAACCCACATATTAGTTTAGAGGTGACATAGTGATGGAGCATAATAACAAAATTATGGGACAAATATTTACAGATCAAAATAAGAAGTTTGATAAAGGTTATTTTTTGAAGATCTATACAAGGGTTCGTCAAGGCCAAGTCGCGTATACATATAGTTTTTGCAACATGGTATTCTAAATACCATGGGTATTTACCATGGTATTGGCCCTTAGTAATGAGTGTGATAACAAACATTGATCCCGTCAAATAATACCACTGGCACTAGTGTAGTTTTTACCCATGGTATTGGCTAAGGCTATAACTATATAAGGAGGTGAAGATCAAAGTGGCCAGTGTGCATGTGAAAGAGTTTTTATGAATACTTAAATCTAAAGTATATTTTCATTATAAAGGCCATAGTTGACACATAGATCTGAAATAATTATGCATCGATGAATATAATGATGGATCGGGATCATGAGACCTGAAATGACTTTCCATTGTATGATCTGCTCATGTATTGACTAGATCTAATTATTGATGCATGTTTTTGTCTCTGAATATTATGATCTGTGTATTTCTGAAAATTTTGAAGAGTTGTGCAATCTTAGGTCAAAATTTTCAAATATGTACACAAGTTGGTCTTGGTGAAGTCACGTATACATGCGAGTTTGTTACTTCAAATTTGCATATATAAAGAAAGGGTTTCTGTTCACTTTTGCAGATTTGTATGCATGTTGGTCTTGGTGAAGTCGCGTATACAAGCGGGTTTGTTACTTTGAAGTCACGTATATAAAGGAAGGGTTTATGTTCATAAATGATTGATCGACATGATTAGTGTTTCTATTTCTCTACTTTCTGTCAATGATGTCCTCATGTTGATCTGTGTTGAGTGATAATGTCTGAAGTACATCTGGTTGATTGATGAAGTTGAATTTGGTTATATGTTGATTGGTTGAAAAGATCATTAATGCTGCTAACTGTATGATGGCTTTGTAAGATAAATAAAATATTTCAGAATAAATTTGGTCAACTCTATGTTTGATTTAGAATTACAAGTTTTCAGTATATTGATATTTATATGCAGGTTTCTCTACAGAAAAATGTGCATGCACATGTTGTAGATCTAACCTAAGATATTATAGATATGATATAAAAATATAAGATAGTGCAAATAAACCCAAGAAATAAGATAGAAATGCTTCTTTATTGATCAAACCCTTAAGGTAAGGCAACACCATACATTCACTCCTTAAGGAAGGAGAATACTCCACAAGCCATATGCTTGTTCATACAAGAATACTTCTCTTCATATCTCTCCATGTGGAGTCTCTAGCCTCTATATAGGCCTCATACATACAATACCATGCATCATTACCATGGTTTCCTCATACCATCAACTAATACCATGGGCCCCTTACATTATTATTAACTACTTGTGGTCCCTTACATGACATGGGTTAACCACCTTATTTATTACTATGGCCCATCCCATTATTACATTATTACCTTGGGTACCTCCCTCGGTACCCCATATTACCCCCCTAGGTACATAACAATTTGTGCTCTTAACACACACTCAAATCAACATGGTATGGTCCTTTACCATATATCCTAAGTTTGTTGGTAGAGGGAATGGATACATAGAAAAACATTGGTACCTGTGTGAAGCATATGGAGAGCACGCCAAACACCAGATAATGTAAAGTCGATTGAGTTCCAGACCAAATTAAGAGAAAGAGCACTAAGGTGGTTTATCAAGTGGGTAGAATAGAACTAGAATCCTTCAATGGATGACATTAAGAGAGGTTTCATTCAAGAATTCAACGTACCACAAACAGACCAACAAGGACTATCTGAATTATGGGAGATCAAGCAAAAGGAAGGAGAGCCTGCTTGGGAATTGATGCAGAGGTTTAAAGATGCTATTAGAAATCTAAGCTATAACATAGATCCCAATCATCAGAGGGATTGGTTCATTATCTACCCCTTATAAGAACACTGTTGACACAACAAAAGATTGGAACTCTCCAAGATGCCCTAGAAAAAGCATCACGCATAGAAGCCATGGCAAGATACCCACATTAGTATCGAGGAGGGATGGGATCGCAAGACTCGTCAATCATGGACCTCCAAAATCAAATCATCGGCCTAACAGAGAAACTAAAAGATCTACAACCAATTTGACCAGTGAGACCCAATGTATGGTATACTCACTACTTGGTGGAAGGCTATGTGGCTACTGAATGTCCAAGGTTGAGAAGCACAACTATTTTAGGGGGAATTGCAGGATCATTAGAGGCCCTGCCAACAATAGGAGTTGCACCAGTGGGATCGCAAGGAGCTTTCATGGGCCCAAACACGCAATACTATTGTGAAGTTTATAGGAACTATGGATATTTTCTGCGAGTATGTCCAATACTACAAAAGTATTCCAATGTACCTAACAATAGTTACTATGAATTTTGTGCATCCACAACGCACCACACTGACCAATGCTGAGAATTAGACACCTTAGTAGAGTGGTTAGACAGGTCCACATTCAGAGTCAATGAATTTGGTCATGGGGGACGAGGAGGAGGTATGAGAGGAGGAAGAACAAAGGGTAGAGGACCCGTAAGGTGCTACAATTGTAATAAGGAGGGACATGTTGCTAGAGATTGTCCACTCCCTAGAAGGCCTTAGTGCTCACAATGCCAAGTCAATGAACATGCCACATAGGATTGTCCCGAGCTGATTGCAAAATGGTAGAAAGAACCAGACAGAGGGGTTCTAATTTGATCAATGTAGAACCACAACTACTAACATTCTTCCAGTAACTAATATAAATATAGTTACTAGAGGGGGTAAGAAGACAGGAGATGATTGGGGTATGGTAGACCAACCTACAATTGTTCGGGTGGCATCCCCAAAGTAGTCATACAATTCCACCCAACAAAAACAATACTATCAGGAAGTGGTCAAGTTATTTGATGGGTTAACAAAGACAAAAGGAGACAAGAAACAAGACTCACGCATAGCCGGTAACACTCGACCAATCAAAGAATGGTTTAGGCTAATTTACAAATTGTTGACAATGAACAAGTGTTAAAAGTGTTATGCAGGAGTCTGAAAGAAGTGTTACTAGAAGACGAAGAAAAAGGGGAAACAATATCAACAAAACTATCTGAAAGACACTCGAGAAGTGTACGACGGAACAAAAAGAGAACCAATAGAGAATTTCAGATTAATGCTAAAGTCACAGGATTTCATATTAAAGATATAATGTTATATCTGGTGTGAGACATAAATATTCTACCTAGAAAGACATGGGAAGTGTTGGGGAAGCCACAACTTAAATATTCACTAATACAATTGTGGATGGAAAATCAGTATTGCATCTTGCCCATTCGAAGGTTGGAAGATGTAGAAGTGGATGTAGCAGGGGTAAAAACTAATACTGAATTTGAAGTAATAGATATAATTGGTGATAAGTACCCTTACCTAACACTTCTTGGTATCGAATGGGCATATGAGAACTATGTTATCATTGAACTGAGGAAGGAGTTGATGATCTTTGAAGTAGAAGGGATGTGGGTAATACAACCACTAGATCCATACCAAGTACCAAGGTTCACCGAACCTGTGGATGATTGAGACGAGTTGAGAATGCTGGATTAGCTATACATGCTAACTACAGGAAAAAGACAAGACTACATTAATCCCATAGTAAGAGGATTTGTAAGTTGGAGGAGCATACAAAATTCAGAAGCAGGTTCAAAAGCTGCGTGGGATGCATGGCAACAAGGAGGGTATGATGTTGATTCTAGACATTGCGTGAAGACATGCAAAGTAAACTAGATTGGGGCAGAAATAAAAAACTATCCAACCTTTCATGACATCGAATCTGTAGACACCTTTCTGACTAAAGTGAACAAGACTATAATGGAAGATCATAGAGTCCCACTATTAGATATCATGTTACAAGCCGCCCTGACAAGGTGGTGGAGAGTGCATCACAACACTTTGTGTGAATCGGAGAATATCAAGCAAGCCATGAGGGAGAGGTTTAGACAAGAAGGAGATTGGCCGCATGACAAGGTGAAGTATAGAGGAAACTCATATCCCATAAAAATTTAGAGGACCACACAGAGAAATGGGAAAAAGAGAGAGTACCGAAGGAACTCTTGGTGTATTTATTTGTACATACCTTGGGTACAATTCCACAAGCATGGTATATATAGGAGGAAATTCATAGACAAACAGTAGAATGGGATGTTATGGCTAACCAATTCAACATCAATTTCTCATTCAGAGATAGCGATCAATGCCTAAATGAAACCTTATATGCCATTAAAAGAATCCTATTCACTCCGGGACAACTATGGGAAGGTTGCGTTGATGAGAAATTCATACAATATTTCTATGAAGCAGGGTATCTAGAATATATGTCTTGTAGAAAAGTAAACATAAATCGAGAGGTGGATGATCTAGAAGGACTTAGACACCTGACATTTCAAGAAAAAAAAGGTGAACAAGATATTTGAGAGAGCCCTTCAGGGGGCACTGCACATTTTATCCCAGTGAAGTTGTGGAATCATAACATTGGCTTAGAGAATAAACCTAAGATGGCATACATTGGAGATTATTGGGATGAGTAGAAAACTAAGGAAATGTTTGATTTTCTATGTGAATATGAATACTTATTTCCAACCTTTGTGGCTGAATTAAAAGGAATAAAAGGGGACATCGGAGAGATGAAAATCATGATGAAACTAGATGCACATCCAATGAGGCACATACCATATAGCCTAAACCCAAGAGTGAAATAGAAGGTCAAGAAATAGATTGACAAAATGTTAGAAGCCAGACTCATATTCCCGGTGGATGAAGCAAAATGGATTAGAATGATTGTAATACATAATAAGAAAGATACCATAGAAATCAGGGTCATGTAGATTGTAAGAGCCTAAACAATGCATGTGTACATGATCCATTCCCAACGACATTTAGTGATGAAGTTCTAGACAATGTTGTGGGGAATGAAGAATACTCCTTCACTGATGGATTTTTAGGTTATCATTAGGATCGTATAGCGGAAGAAGATAAGAAGAAAAAAAAATTCACAGCAGAATGGGGGTCTTATGCCTATCATGTAATTCCATTTGGTCTAAAGAATGCACCAACTATTTTCTTGAGGATTTTCATAGCTTCCTTTAGAGATTATATTCATAGGTTCTTAGAAGTATATATGGACAATTGGATGGTGTACAATTTACTAAAGAAACACACTAGTCTACTATGGGTCATGTTTGAGAAGTGTAGGCAGTTACAAATCTCGTTAAATCCGAGGAAGTGCATCTTTGCAGTTCCATTCGGAACACTACTAGGCCATATTGTTTGTAAAGATGTGGTGTGTGTAGATCTCGCAACGGTTGTGGTAATTATAAATATGGAACCACCAAAGAACTTAAAGCAACTTTGATCAACATTGGTCCATACAAGATATTACCATCGATTTATCTGAGTTTATGCCTCAATTACAGCTCCTATGGAGAAAATGCTGAAGAAGACGGAAGATTTAAGGTGGATAGAGGCCTATCAAGTAGAACTGAACAAATTAAAAGAAAAATTTGTAAGCACCCCTATTTTTTTATACCTAGACTGGAATACGTAATTTCATGTACACATTGATGCATCATGAATAGCATTCGGAGTAGTACTAATGCAACCTCAAGAAAGAAACATGGATCATCCAATTTGTCAGGTTGTAGTGGCCTACATCCATAAGGATGCTAAGGAGTACGCAAAGAGTTGTGATGTCTGTCAAAGAGTTAAGAAGCCATCACATTGGGATAAAATACCTTTAAATCTAGTTCACACGGTACAATTTTTTCATAAATGGGCAGTAGACTTTATCGACCCTATCATGCCACCAGCGCATCATTTCCATGCTAGATACATCATAACCTATATAGAGTACCTTATGCAGTGGGCAGAGGCAGTGCCAATCAAGGATTGTACAACTGATACTGCAACAAGATTCATCTTTGAGTGCATAATATACAGATTTGTATGTCCAAAGAGCCTAACTAGTGATCAAGGAAGCATTTCATTAATGAAAATGCCCCTTCTCTCCTAAATAAATTTATGGTCCAACATCAGAAAAGTAGCCCGTTCCATCTGCAAGCTAATGGAACGGTTGAAGCCTTTAATAAAATACTTGAGAAGGGTCTAACAAAAATTGTGTCAGAAAACCGAGACGATTGGGATGAATAGGTGCTAACAACATTATGGGCCTATAGAATGACAGTAAAAAGGACACACAAGCAAACACTGTTTCAACTGGTATATGGTAGAGAAGCAGTAGTACCAACAAAATTCATTGTCCCAAGCATTTTTATCTCTTAGGCCACCAAAATGGTAGATGACGTAGCTTCAAAAGAGAGGATGGAACAACTGATGGAGTTAGATGAATTGAGGTTTTAAGCTGAGTTCCACCAATTAGTTGAACAAAGGAAACATAAGGCTTGTCATGATAGACACATCAAAAAGAAAGACTTCAAGGTAGGGGATCATGCTCTATTGTATGACAGTAAGTTTTAGAAGTTTCCGAGAAAACTACAAATGCATTGGTTGGGATCATTCATGGTTGCTAAGATTAAAGCTTCTGGGGCAGTGAAGCTAGCGCAAGTGGATGAGATAATATTACTAGGATGGGTGAATGGTGCATGCCTGAAGCCTTTCTACAATTCCACCGTTGCGCCATCAAATTGAAGATGTCTCAGAGATGAGCCCGCAAGTAGGTTTTAGTCAATAATACAAAGTCAGTCCATAATAATACATAGTGAGTCACATGAGTTAGTAGCATATTCATTTCAATCCATTTCTTTTTCATTTTTTTGAAAATAAATAACATGTGTCAATAAGGTTGCAGAAATACTGCCATGTCACTGCAACCCACTTGTGGTCCGGGGGAGGGATAGTCACACATTCTACAAGTCTTTTCCATACTACCAGTCTTTTCGATAATAAGTAAGCAATAATACATGTGTTAGGTAAAGTTTTGTAAAATATTTTCCCATTGGGGAAGAAATTAGCTAATAATTACCCATAATTATGAAAACTTTATTAACCATGTAGCCCACTCTGTCCTTTCCCATGCTACGTCATACTATTCAGATCCAGGTCAGTCGAAGATGACATAACACAATTAAGCTGCATAGGGAAAGCTTCCATAGTAATTAGTTACGAAGTCTAGCTAGAAACGTCGGGTCAAGTTTCATCTACTTAATTTTCATGGTGATGCAGGAAATTACAGAATTTCAAATGCAAGTGACAGAAGAACTTCAAATTCATTATGAGAACCAGCAGTAGCAGAGACGCAAAGACTCTAAACCTTAGATAATGGTTGTCTACCAAAGGTGGAGAAAGATGAAAAAGGAAATTATCTTAGTCCCAGAGGACTGACTGGAGGAGCGAATTATAGTGTTAGGAAATCTATATGGAAAGTATGACAAAGCAACATTAGTGGATAATGATCTCTCAGATTGTTTCTAATTTCCAACGTTGAAGAGGGAAATATACACGAAGGAATTCCCAAAACGAGGTGGCACCATGAAAACAAAGGTTAAAGAGGATTTTAGAGGCATCTAGCGATCAACGTTGATTAATCTTATGAGCCTAATTGTTTTCGGCAGGCAATTGGCTGCAATGCAATGCACAAAGCTCTTGGCCAACAGGATGCATGGGGGATCACTATGGCTCGACAAAGAGTACCTGATTCATGTCGATGATATCCAATGACTAACAAGACTCTTTGTAGGAGGAAATGTAGTATCTACAACTTTCTATGGAGTTTAAAAGAGAGCAAAGAAAGGAGACAAGGATTATTACGAGAAATACATGACCAAGTGCGGGGGAAAAGGTGTGATGATTGATCTTATTGCCTAGGATGAAATAAGATTCGCCTACTACATAATAGTAGGGAAAAAAATGAGGCATTTTTCTAGTAATGTATGTACCCTAGACGCAATCTCAGTTTCGGAACACTACTGTAGAGGGGAGGTGCTTAACTGGTTGGCCTTTTTACTGAACAAAATTTTCGAAGCCTATGAGGACATTTACAAGAGAAGCACTAATTTCATATTTGGCTACATATTAATGACACTAGAAATATGGAAATGAAAACAGTTGAGAGGAAGGGACACGATGCAAACTAGGGATGATCAATCCATAGTGCTTAAATACGATCCATGGAGAGCTTCACAGGACCCCGAAAACAAATAAATAAATGAGGCAGCCTTTACTGAATGGCATGGGATGATGTTGATCACAATTAGGATGATATAAAGAATACCCAGAAAGCTCCTGGACTATTTTCGTAAGATATTTGGTTTGGGGTTACCCATGGGCACACATTCCTCAGGCTCATATGCATCCACCCAAAAAAATTTCAAATGAGGTAGCAACATTTTGTCTTATCAGAAGCAACATTCCACACTAAGGTTGGATTGTGGCTGGGGGATGCCTGCGAAATCACCGAGGGAAAATATAGATATTTATTTGAAGGAATGAGGTTGCAATCGTCAACAACAGAAGCATCAGGAAGTAGCAGAAAGCAACAGGCATAGGATGATCTCGAGCCGATGGTTCTTCAAATGGAGAAACACATGTATTCCCTCAAGAAGATGATTGCGAACTTCACTGAACTCTCAGTTGAGGCAACACAATCCATAGCTTTTCAAGGCTCTACTTTGTTTAATCTAATAATCACCACTCCTCTAGCCATGGAAATTCCTAATGTTGGCCCTCATTCATAGTTAATTCCAATAATCCCAAAGACAAAACAGAAAAAGGGAATTAAAAATTCGAACACCAAGAAACTGAAGATAACCACTACAGTCCCAATTGTCAACCTCACTAGCAAGGTTAGTCAATAAGTATACACATCATCAATCATTGAAGAAAATCCTCAAACCTCATCCATAGTCTCACCAGGGTCGTGGGGTCCATCCCCGCATACAACCTCCACCTTCGTGACCTTGTCCGAATCCATTCCCCCTGGTACACGCGTAGCAACAGAAGAGATGAAAGTAGACTCTACCCAGTAGTATAGCGATCCTTTCCAAGGAAATGGCGCTCATACATCCTCACTGGTATCCCTACGTCTAGGGTCGGGCCCACTACCAGGGGATGAGCCAATGGTGACCACGCCACAGTCAACGAGAACTGAGTAGTACTAGATGACATTCCCTATAAATTTCCCATTAATCCCAAACCCAGTTATCATTCCAACTACACCTCAGTTCACCCCATCTTCGTAGCTAACAAACTCTACCCCATCACACTTAGACAAGTCCATTGCCAACGACCCAACTATTCAAAGCAATTTTCCAGATCCAAATACAATGAAAGAAAAGACCCTGTAGCACTGGTAATTGACACAATCCTTTGGATTCATCCAACAAGCTACACAAAGAGCAAAAAAATTACATGATGACCTAGTCCATGAAAATGAGTAGCAAAAAATACAATTAAAGGAGGTCATGGAAGAAATGGATAAGCTGAGACAAGCAAATAGTGATCTATAGGAATAGGTAGATTAGGTTACAGATGAATTTCAGTCACTTTGGCTGACAATATCAGATGTTATCATGGAAGCTCCTGAAGATATTACATATTTCACGCTGGTCAACTACTGTGACCACATCCAAGAAGCATGCTCGAGTTTTGTAGCAACAAATGGGGACATGAAGAAGAAGTTAGAGATAATCAAATTGACATTACCTGATCTGGTTGAGATATACACCCTGTCAATAGAAGAGAAGATCAACATCGTCACCACTACAAAAGAATCACTTGCTGAAGCACTTGTTAATGGGTTTTTCCTAATGGAGAAAGTGCATGATTGGTCAAGAATCCTAGCCCTAAAGAATAAACATGTCTATCCTCGGCCATAACAACTACAAGTTTTAATTTCTGATAGCAAGAGATGCACATACTTCGTTCAATTGCAAAATATTCATGAAGAAATCGCCACCATTCAGGCACAAGTCGAATAGATAAAGGAGGAATAAAAAAAAACTAAGATGAAAATTAGAGAACTTAAACCTCTAGTCCACCTACATGTCCTTGCTCTAAAGGAGGTCTGCAAAAACAACGAAGATGGAACAAACTACAAAGTAGCAGGTCGAGTCAGCTAACATCTAGCAGAGCCGAAGACTTCATCAAACAGGCTGACTCCATAGTGATTGCATGGAAAGAAACACTCAACGAATAGAAAAATTTTAGGCAAGAAACGACAACAACTGTTCCTGAGTTGGGGCCTTCGTTTGGAAAAGAAGGCCAATAGATGGAAGAAGGAGCAACTGAAGTGGTAGCCCCTCAGTAGATGGAAGGAGTAGCTGAAGTAGTATCCCCTTAGTAGATGGTAGAAGGAGAAGATGAAGCAGTAGCTCCTCAGAGGGAAGGATAGGAGCAAACAAAAGCAAAATTATGCGCAGAAAAAACAAGACCCACAACCCATGAGATAAATTGAATTGAGGACGATTCAAAAGACTATGGTTGAGACTTGTTGGGGA
Source organism: Pinus taeda (assembly GCA_000404065.3). NCBI lineage: Eukaryota > Viridiplantae > Streptophyta > Pinopsida > Pinales > Pinaceae > Pinus > Pinus taeda. Next base: position 18,608 of record APFE031342307.1, on the reverse strand, counting down.
CTTCGTTTTGAATTTTGATAGTTTTGAAGGTATGAAGAGAGAAAAATAGGTGGCAGGAGAAACGATCAAGTTGTAAAGAGGAAAATTGGGAAAGGAAGTGTTACATAGAAATTTGTCACCGTCCTTGTTACCCCTTCTCCCGCATCTTGGAGGACTCATTCTGGGACCTACGAGAAGTGACATGACCTGCAAACACTTGCATTACATTCCCCTAAACATGAACTTCATTTGCCCTGAGGACATCTCCTGCTAAAAACCCATAAAAATAGCCCTTTTTCCATTGGCGCGGTTTCATAGTGCAGCACTCGCGCCAATGGGGGAAATCCTCTAAAGAGGGTGTGCCAGTTGGCGCTCTGTCACAGAGTCGCACTCGCACCAGCCATAATAATTGGTTTTTTTTAACAAACCAACAACAGAAGATTCATCCTAACCAACTCCTGGACTGAATCTATCTTGAGTTGGGTGGTTTGGCTTCGAATCTCCATAGAGGGGAAGTGGTTTGCCACCTCTCATGGAAGCTTCTTTAGTGATAAAGCCAATCCCATAAATATTGTGGATGATCCCAACTCCCCCTCCTCCATCTATAAAATCTTGTCCATTTTCCTTAGGCAAGCTAGTTCCAGAGATTGAGAATTGTCAAGTTACCAAGAGCTTCATGCTGCAAGAGCCTTCTTCATTCCCATAAGGCCAAATCTAAGTAAGGAGGTTCTTGTCCCATAACCAAGGAGAGAGAAGCTTGTTCCTATTCCCAACAAAGCTTTGCAAGACATGTGCTACTGATCACCCAGCCAAAGGAGGATTTGACGTCAGAACTATGGTTGTATTCTTCTTTGTTTATCATTAATAAATGACTATTATTATGGTTCCACTCTTATTGTTCTTTGTGATAATGATGAGTTACATCCTTTCTGACTGATATATAGTTGCATCTATTGGATTTTATGCTTGTGTTTGTGTCCTTCTTTGTATGTGTAGGTGTCCATTCACAGAGATCGTGGGGATCATGATCTGCTAGAGCAAAGGAACGGGAGCGTCAACTCTTCTACAAGCACTAGCGTTGGAATCCAGGTAGGCCCTCATCATTTGTCTTTGATTTGCAATTAGGAACTTGCATGGTAGTGTTGTTGATTGTTGCTAGACCCAATCTGGGCTAGTAGGGATCACCTCTGTCCACAGAGGGGATTTACCTCCTCAACAATTTGGCGACTCCACTGGGGAGTCAGCTTGTTGTTTGATTTGTAAACTTTAAACGGAGCCTGAAGTATGGCCAGATAGCCTTCGAAATGCTATTGCTCTGCATTAGCGAAGTAGATCAACGCCACTTCAGTCAATCTTCGGTTTGGTTTACGAACTAAACAGCTTGGAACTTGTCTTGTTTCTTGGTTTTCCTGCTTGGTTAGCCTTCTGGGTTGAGTTGTTTTGCTGTTTCTCGTTCGTTGGTGTACCTGGTTATTGTTGGCCTAGCTTTGGCTTGCTTGTTTTTTATTCTTGCATAGCAAACTTGACTGGCACACTTTTATAGCGTTACAGTCGCACCAATTGGCGCTAGTTGCTCATTGACAACCCGCGCCAATCCTCAAAAGGCACTAGTTGCAGCCTGATAGTCGCGCCAGGCCTGGGAACTTTTGAAGTTTGCTTGGTTTTGAGCCTCCTGAGCTTGGTTTTTGTTCTGGGTACCCTTTTCTGACTACTTGAGTGTGTTGGAGTCTTGTTGAACTAGCTTTAACCTTTACCCTTTGGGTGTTTGCCTTTTTCTATCGATTTCACCTTTCTAGCCCTAGGGCATCTAGTGCCTTTGTGTGTTGAGCCTTCCTTAGGTGTTTTTGGTCTTCTATTGGTCCAGTCGACTCTCTGATTGCTCCCTTGCACTCCTTTAGTGGTTTTTAATCGTTTTATTGCGTTATTTGAGTGACTTGCCTCTTTTTCACTTGAATTCCGCTTTGTTTCGCTTTGGGCCTAGATTACACGACTCATTGGTGTCTTTGGGACTTTTCTCGCTTTTGAAGGTTGCTTTGTGATTTCGGGATTTGATTGTGCTTATTTTGAGTGGAATTTGTTTGTTATCATTTCTCAAAGTTTGTTTAGTGCATCTTTCCATCAACATAAAAGAAAAAATCTCTTTTTCTTTGCATTAGTTAATGAGAATTAGAGCTTTTCATTGTTATTAGTGATTAGTGACCTTGAAGAAAAGTTTGTTAATTTCCATTAGCTGCATTAGAGATATTGTTCATTGTTTTGTGGTCATTTCGTTTGTGCAAAAGCTCTCAAACTCTCTCATAGTTAGCATTCATCGAATAAAATGATATATTTTGGCATATAGTTTGCATTTAGGAAATTTTGAGACATTACATACGGTAAGGCCAAAAAACTGAAATATAATACAAGATCAACTTTAAAATGAACTGAATGAGTCTAACAACACATTGGAACATAACGCACACTTTTTAGAGGTCTAGGCTAGAGAGGTGCTCCGGCGTCGTTAAACCTAGTCACTATTGTTTCCACTCAAGGTTGGGTGATCCTCCTTTTGTGACTCAATATTGGTCTAGTACGGATTTGTGCTACCACGTACCATCGAGTATATGGGGAGACCCCACTAGGTTATCATCCTTTATCTATAGGAAGCCGTGTCTCCCGCCTTACGACCCGTAACGCACCGAACACAGCATTCGGGAAGATTGACTGTCGTACGGAAAGTCCTTGGTTTTCATGCAATTGCCAAGGTGTTTATGTAGTTTTACAGATTGTCTGGTAAACCTTTTGCCTAGTTCTCCAGAGTAGTCACTCTTGATCCTTTTCGGACTCCCTAAAAGAAAAGGTTCATCTGAGCATTTGTCACTTTAGGCTCATTAAACATTCGAAGGCGACTAGAGTCATCTTTTTTTCCTTTTCTCGACTCTTTAAAGATGAAAAGGTCAAGTTATGTCCTTGTGTCTTAAAACTTATTCGGCCACATTCACATTTACCCTGTTATATCTTCTTTGCGTTAGTTTGAGTAGGGTCCTTTCTCATTAGTTTGCCTCGGATTTTTGAATCGAATCATCCTGGCAGAATCATCGATCCTGTCTCCCGTCCCAAGTGACCAAGGGTCTCCTTCTTTTGCTGCTCCTGAGACACCGGTTGGTAGTGGTACTCTCCCTGTTATTTTGAGTATCCAACTGTTGAACTCCCGCGCTCTAGAAGATGATTTTGACAATCTACATTGGAACCCTGTTTGGGAGCCTTCCGAAGAGGATACTCCTTTTACTCCTACTGGTGTTTCGGTCCCAATGTCTTCCTCTGATATGTATGACACATCTCCCATCGCGAGTGAAACACCCGTTATGACGAGTGTTGAAACTCCTATCTGGATCGAAACCCCACCCTTTAGTGTCACCCCTCTTGGTGTCACGTTGCCCGTATGCTATAGGGCTTTGAGGGATGTTATGGGTTCTAGGAACTCCTCCTCGGGTACCATGTGGAACATCACTCCCACTTCGAGATCTTTCATTCCTCAAATTCACAATATAGCTGTCACTTCAGTCCTGACTATTCTGACTGTCTGTGTAGCTTCTTTAGCACCTGTTTTAGTGTTGTTACAACATCCTTGATTGTAGCCACTGTTGTTGGTCTGTCCCATGGTTCGGTAACTAGTGGCCAGTGGGTACCTACATCCGGAGTTGTCGATCCTACACTTAGTGCCCCACCTTCTTCTAGTTCCATTCCAGCAGGGGGGCATACGAAAAGTATTTGCAAACCATCCAGAATGCAGGATCACAAGGGCCATTTCATTATTATGATCCCGTAGGACATCATATTTATCTTGGATCCTTGCTAGCTCAGCCTGCGGTTGAGGTCTCAGTCCCATTAAATGTTGCTTGGGGCACCACTCGTTATGGTGGTGGCCAAGCACCTCCTGTGGATCAAGGACCACCTTATCAAGGTCATCCATCTTACACACAGCCTTCTTATGGGCAGCAGTATTACGGGAAATCTTGTCCAGGGTAACCTGGAGGCCCACAAGGACAACCCTTTCAGGGATAACCTTTGGCCTATGGTGGTCCATATTTTACTTATCTTGGGCAAATCTCTGGAAATCTAGGACAACCTTATATGCAACAAGGATAACCTGGGGTCCAGCAGGGATACCCTTCCAGTCAACCCTCTGGGAATCCAGGACAACCTTATATGCAACAAGGACAACCTAGGGTCCAGCAGGGATACCCTCCCGGTCAACCCTCTAGGAATCCAGGACAACCTTATATGCAACAAGGACAACCTGGGATCTAGCAGGGGTACCCTTCTCGACAGGGTGGTCAGCCTTATGTATAGCAAGGCCAACCCACTGTCCAATCTGGTCAACCGTCTGGAAAATTTGGTCAACCTCAAGGACAACCAACCGTCCAGTCCACTCAGCCATATGTTCCATCAGGAAAACCCTCGATTGTGCAAGGACAACCCAACACCCAGAAAGCTCAACCTTTTGGGCAAGTGGGTCAATCTCAAGCTCAACCAGGACAACCTTCTGGCCAGATGGCCCAACTCCAATCCTCTCAAGGACATCTTTCTAGGCCTGTTCACCCGGGCATGCAAATGGTTGTTGCTTCTCAAGCTCCACCCGGTTTCCAACCCCAGGCTGGGCCCCAGACTCAAGTTGGTCTTTAGATGCAAGTTGGGTTTTAGTCTCAACCTTCTTATCAAGCGCAACTTGGTCCCCAGGCTGAATATGGATCCTAGCAACCTTATGGTTTCCAGCAATCCCAGGGGAAAGCTCAGTTTGCCCCGCACCAAAAGTATCAAAAAATGCAGGTGACTCCTTATCAGAATTACCAGCAACAGTATGTTGCTCCTGCAAGTCAATTTGGTAATCAATGGGGTGCTGGGGGGCAAATCCAGGGTCAGCCGTCCAGTTATGGCTATAACCCCTATGGAAAAAATCCCTACAGACAGAACCCCTGTGGGCCAGGTCTGTCTGGAAAAAATCAATGGGGGCAACCAACAACTGGTTGGAACCCTGGTGCTACCCCTTATCCACGGCCACAGATGTCCTTCAATCCTCAATTACCCTTCTTAGCAACATTGGAACTGCCGAATGTGTCCAAATTGACTAATGATCCTATCCTTCATAATCCATTCTGGCCACTAGTTCCAACCAAGATTCTCGGTGATTGTCCCAAATTCGATGGAAAAGATGGAGAAGACCCCCAAGCCCACGTTATGACTTATCACCTTTGGTGTTCTTCAAATTCGTGGCTTGACGATTCAATCCGGCTCCGCCTTTTTCAAAGGACTCTCACTGGATCTGCTGCAAAGTGGTATATTGAGCTAACTCGTGGATCCTTCCAAGATTTTAACTCGTTGGTAATGGCATTTCTAACTCATTTTCAGTTGCCAATTCGGTATGAGACGGGAACGCATCTTCTCACGTCTCTTAAACAAGACACGACCATGCACATGTCCGATCATATACATGAATGGAGACGGCGTCGTCATTTGATTAAGTTATGGATTCTTGATCAGCTCCTGACCGATTGGTTTACAACCTCCTTTGTCCCTGTGATCGCACGAGACATTGCTATGGGGGAATGTGTAACTGAAGAGTAGGCTATTGTGCGTGCTCAGTACCTCGACTTGGTTTATTCCCAGTGCGGTACCCTATATGGTTATTTTCCTTACGCCCTGAGACCCGGAACATCCAAAGCTCCGCCAAAGCCATCTGTTGACGGTGTTATTGGATTTGTAAATCCATCTTCTAAGAAATCTTCCACGAACCCTGGGAAGCAAAACTCGAATGGTTCGAATGAAAATACTTCTCAGGCTGTGTCTAATTCTGGAAATACTTCCGAGATTAACGCCGTCTAGTCCACCATGGCAGATAAAGCCTCGAAACGAAAAAAGAAGGGAAAAGGGAAAAATAAATCTGATCAACCCAAGCAGAACTCCCCTAAACCTCCACCCAAGGAAGAAGCCAAATGTAAACCCAAGTACTCTTGTCTTATCTGTGACGAGGATCATTATACCAAAGACTGCCCAAGGTGGTCCAAAGTTAGTCGCTTGTTGAAAGGTGCTCCTGGGATTCCTGCGGTGATGAAAGAACCTTTCCCCTCACAGCAAATGCAAATGGTGGGTGACCCATCCTCATCTTCTTCTCCCTTTGGTTCTCAAGTGTTCATGGCTGGAACGATTCCCGTTCACATTACTACTCGAGTGAAAGAATATCCGTCACCTATCGGCAAAGAGCTTGAGGTTCCCTCAAGTGCTCCTCCACCTAGTTCTGGTCCGCTCCATATCGAGAGACCTAGCACTGAGACGCCTATTCGACCCCCTCCTAAAGGTCTACTCCAGAGATCTTCTTACAACCCTAATGCTCGCGCTGCCCAGCACTACAACATCGTTGAGGACTTAGCACAGGCTCCGTCAGCTATGTCCGCTCTAGAAGTTCTCCAGAGCTGCCCCCCCAAGAGGAAGTCCCTGCTATGGGCCATTGGGGCATCGACCCAGCCGTCTCGTATTTGATTACCTTTGATCTCGAGAGCCATGTACCATGGCTGCCTCACCAGATTGCCTTCCTTATCCAGGTCATCATCAATTCTAAAACGATTCACTGTACGGTTATTGATGAAGGCACTTCAACTTGCATTATGTCTGTTGCTTGTTGGAAGGCTATTGGTTCTCTGACTTTGAGTCAGTCTCCTACAACCATGGAAGCCTTTGACGGGAGAGAGTCTCTCCCTTACGATATCCTCCAACGCTTGCCTATTACTTTGGAAGGGAAGACTGTCGAACTGGAAGTTGAAGTTATTGATGCTAATCTTACTTACAACCTCCTCTTGGGACGGAGCTGGACATATGCCATGCGAGCCGTGGCTTCATCTCTTTTTTGTGTCATTTGTTTCCCCCATCAGGGGAAAATTGTCACAGTAGACTAGCTCTCTTTCTTTGCTTCCTCTTCCGAAGGCAACGTGCCCTTTGTGGAGCATATCTCCATTCCATTAGAGAGTGTGGGAGTTGGGCTCTTTAAAGATCCTGCCCTAATGGGTTTCTTTTCACTCTTGCCTCCGAACATCGCTTCTGTCAATATGATTTCGGTTCATTGTGATCCTTGGGTTCTTCCCCCCATTGACCAGATAGAATCATGGGGCGATGAGATGTCGTTGAGTCCCGCTGAGCTCAACTACGTCGAGATTGTTTCTCTATCGGCTGCTCCTCCTGAATCTGCTTCTTTGATCAGAGCTCTTGACTCGTATTCCCATTCCCCTTGGCTTGGAGACTATGCTTCTTCAGATCCTTTAAAGGAAACATTTCCTTTTGATGAAGCCATTATAGAGACTATGTCTCTCGAGGAACCCCCTTGGTCCAATCTTCACCATCGTTCCTCACTCCTCCCTACCCATCGGGAAATGCGTGCCTGTCTCGAGCGGTTTGCTCGTTGTCTCCCCACACAACCCCTTTAGACACCCATCCAAGTATATCAAGTGTCCTCTGAAGGGAACATGGGAAACATCACGCAAACCCAACTGATCGACATCTCTATTAAACCTGGGATTTTCGAGCATATCTATATTGGAGTAACTTGTACTCCTGAGGAAATCCAGCTTTATATTGGTCTTTTTCGCAAGTTTCGTGACGTCTTTTCTTGGTCTTACGAAGAAATTCCCGGCATCGACCCAAGCATTGTGGTACATGAGATACCCACGTATCCCGTAGCTAAGCCTGTCCGACAGCATTTACGCCCCGTGCACCCCCGAAAGGCTGCGGCCATTAAAGAAGAAGTCGAAAAGCTTCTCAAGGCTGGCTTTATATACCCCATCGCACTCACAGATTGGGTTTCCAATATCGTTCCTGTGGATAAAAGGCAAGGTACCATCAGGGTCTATGTTGATTACCGTGATATTAATCGAGCTTGTCACAAGGATAACTACCCCACACCCTTCATTGACCAACTCATTGATGAGTGTGCCGGAAGTGAGATATACTCGTTTATGGATGGTTTCTCTGGTTATAACCAGATTAATATCGCGCCAGTTTATCAACACAAAACCACCTTTATCTGTCCGTGGGGCAATTTCGCTTACAAAAAGCTCTGTTTCGGTCTGAAGAACACCGATGCTACCTTCCAACGCGCGATGTCTTATGCATTCCATGATATTCGACACATCGTGCAACCTTACCTAGATTCTCTACCAGCTCATTCAGCTAAGCGTCAAGACCATCCCGCTCATGTCCGCGAAATCTTTCTCCGCTGTCGACACTACCGGATTCGGCTCAACCCGCATAAGTGTGTCTTCTGCGTAGAGTCTGGCAGACTTCTCGGGTTCATCATCTCCCGAGAGGGCATCCATCTGGATCCCTTTAAAGTCGAGGCCATTCTGAATCTTCCTCCCCCTGCTTCCTTGTAGCAATTGCAGAGCTTTCAGGGTAAAGTGAATTTTTTACGACGCTTCATTCCGAACTATGCTGAGGTGGCCAAAGGTTTTACGGGGTTACTAAAGCGAGACACCCCGTTTCGATGGGATGCCGCCACTCAAGAGTCCTTTGAGCACCTCAAGGACCTCCTTGTTTCTGCCCCTTTGTTGCGTCCTCCTAATTATCATCGTGATTACACCTTGTATCTAGCCGCTGCCAAAACCACTATTGGCATGGTTCTCATTCAAGATGATGATGATGGCACTGAGCATGTCATTTATTATCTCAGCCGCAATTTATTATATATGGAATCTCGATATGCTCACATTGAGAAGTCAGCTGCTGGGGGGCAAGTACTCGAAGTGGATTGTTATCCTCCAAGAGTTCGACTTGGAATTCACTACTGCCAAGTCCGAGAAATCCCTTATCTTCATTTAATTGTTGTGCTCTTTGCCATCTCTTACCACACCCTCTCGGTTAGAGGACCATATTCCAGACGAAACCCTCTTTTTAATCAGCACCCTCGATCCCTGGTACGAGGATATCATTGTCTATTTACAGACATATTCTTTTCATCCCGAGACATCTAAGGATGCTCGACGATGGATTTGTCATCAATCTCAACCATATCGCATTGTTGGGGACACCCTGTACCACCTCGGTGTTGATTCTGTTCTCCGTCGATGTTTAACACTCGAGGAAGCTGAGAAAGTCTTAAATGACTACCATTCTGGCGCCTGTGGTGGTCACATCTCCAGATATGCTACTGCACAGAAAATCCTCCACGCTGGTTACTTTTGGCCCTCCATATTTAAGGAATGCATTCTTGTCGTCCGCTCTTGTCACGAGTACCAAATCTACCAACGGAAGGTGCGTGCGCCTCCCACTCCACTGCACCCCGTTGTTACCGTCGGCCCTTTTGCAAAATGGGGCATTGATTATATGACCTGTAACCCTCGCTCGGTCGAGGGGCATGGGTATATCATCGTTGCCATTGATTACTTCACAAAATGGGCCGAGGCGATGCCCACATTATCTGAAGACGGTCACACCGCGGCGCAGTTTTTATTTAATCATGTTATCTTACGGTTCGGAGTCCCTCAAGCCATCATCACTGATCATAGCAAGCATTTCCGTAATCATATGATGACTGAGCTTACAACCCAGTTGGGCTTACGGCACGATAGCTCGACTCCATACTATCCTTAGGCCAATGGCCAAGTAGAAGCCGTCAACAAGGTTCTAGTTACGATGCTTTAACGAACCATTGGCATGCATAAATCCAACTGGCACTTGATGTTGTTCTTTGCCTTGTGGGCCTACCGAACCTCTGTGAAGGATGCCACCGGTTTCACTCCTTTCCAATTGGTTTATGGACTAGAGGCTACCCTTCCCATCGAGTGTGAGATCCCTTCATTAAAATTAGCCATTGAATTACTCCCTGATACTACTCTGGTAGATGAACATCTTCTTTACCTGGAGTGGCTAGACGAGACTCATCGACTAGCCTCTTTAGCTATCGAAGCACAGAAGAAGCGAATGAAAACTAACTTCAATCACACTGTTCATTGTTGTTCTTTTGTTGAGGGAGATTTAGTCCTGCTCTACGATCAAGCCAATGATAACCTGGGGGTAGGCAAATTCGAGCCCATGTGGCACGGGCCTTACATTGTAAAGAAATTTTTGTAGAAAGGGGCCTACGAGCTGATTGACTATGAAGGGAATCCCCTGGATAAGCCCTGAAATGGGCTTTACTTGAAAAAGTATTATGCATGAATTCCAGGCACTATATTTTTGTACATACGTGTGCTTTAGCAAGTGTGTTGTGTGTGCATGTTTTCATGTTTTTGTCTTGGTGTGTCGGCGTGATTGCCGCTTATTGTGTCCTTTTGCTTCTTGGACAGATGTATGGTTCGCCTTATGTTGGTTTCGCTGATGGTGCTTCTCGTAGTACATGCAACCTGTCTTCTGCGGCATGGGTGATCTACGATCCTCATGGTGAGCTAGTAGACATTCAAGGGGTTTGTCTGGGTTGTACAATGAACAATGTTGCTGAGTATAGTGTTGTGATTGAATTACTCGCTGAGGAAATTAATCTCGGTATTCGAACATTGGTTGTGAACTTGGACTCTCAGCTTGTTGTCCACCAGCTCAATGGGCGATATTCTGTCAGAGAACATCGCATTCTAAAGTTATATCTACGTGTTAAGTTGTTATAAAGGGATTTTGATTTCATCACATATCAACATTTTCCAAGACGATTTAATACATTAACTGATGCATTAGCCAATTATGTATTGGATAGACATTTGCATAACATGTAATTCAAAATAGCATAAGAAGTATAAAAACACAATAAACCATAAGCATATGTATATATATATATATATCGAAATTGTTTGGTCCAAATGTTTCCACAGCGTGCACCATCAAAAAATAATACATGTTTGTCTTAATACATCCGGAGACAACATGTCTCTCAAAAAATATGCATGAAAATAAAGCCTAGATGACTAATCCCTGTGGTGCTCATGATAGCACGTCACTCCTCACACTAGGCATCTCAAGAGACGGTGGATGCGACTGGGCACCCCCACCATGTGTCTCTGGTACGATAACGGGACATCCACTAGCCGAGCATAATCCAGAATCCCTCGAGCGATACCCTCAAGGTTCTGGATAAGTTCTCCCTCCTTGGCACCCTCCTCCTGAGGATCTGCTACAGGCTGGTTTCTCCTCGAGATAGGAGACATGCCGGCTGGTTTCTCTTGGCCAACGTTTGCATATACATATAATGGTTGTTAGAACAAGAATGTATTAATAAAAAAATCATAACAAACAAAATCAAAAAGAGGTCATACCTAACTCCTCATCCCAATCCTCTCCCTCTGGTAGTGGGAGATCAGGGTCACCTGTGAAGTTAGTCCCTGCATATGGCCAATCCTCGACCATAATCAGCTGGCGGTGGAGCCACCCAAAAAACTCTGGCCTCCAAGAAATTTGTTGTCCTCCCCCCGCTCTAGGCATCAATGCTTCCCAACGAGCCATTCTCGGCTCTCGCGGCACCAGATCAGGTACGAAGGCCCCTTGGCCTTGAAAGATTGGTATCATTCTAAAATGAACGTCACCAGAATAGAACCATACCCAAACTGCTGCAGTTTGCCTCACTTTCCTTTTGAAAGCTGTCTCTTCATGTTGGTAGTCACCGCTGTCACCTAATCAAAGATAGTCAGATTCAGACACTCTGCGGCCAATATGAGTTGTTTCTTTATTGTCTCGTGGGGTGCCTGTGGCCCCACAGCCCGTGTGATGGTAAATAAAACCGCTTTGAGTGTTAGATCCTGAATAGTGGCGATATCCACCTTTGAACTTTCGGATCCGAATTGTGCCCCTAGGCACACCCGTGCCATCACCTCCCCCATCTTCTCACTAGATGACCTGCTACCTGTCAATAGGGGCACTGACCCTCTGCGCGACAGTCCTGTGATGAAGTTGACATCATATACATCCAGTTCCAACACTTGATCTTGTATATGGAACACTTGCTCATGTTCATCCCAAAGATTGATCAAGTACCATAAGAGCTCCCATTGAGCTTGTATGTAAGGCGTGAGGAAGTATTTTTTTAGCCCGCAATTCCTAAGGGCTTCCATGCAATCTTCGTCTGCTATGGCCAATTCATCCACTCTTTCATGCTCCCTTTCCTTCCATTGGATCACCATTTTGTTCGTTTCCTTGCAGCCACAAGATCAAAAAACATTAATTAGATCTCTCGTAACATAAGAAATGGAGTGAAATTGCTTTAAAAATGTTAAAATTTGAACAAGGAGTGCGCTCGGTCGTTGGCGCGACTATTTTTAAAACAGTCGGGCCCATTGGTGCGGGCCTTTGGGGATAAAAAGGCCCATTGGCGTGGGTCCGTGCCCAATACCCGTGCCAATGGGCGCATCCCTAGTTTTTTAAATTCTCCCCCTAGAGGTCAATGGAGCAAGCAAAAACAACTAAAAAATGGGCTAAAATGGAGTATGAGAAGGTGCCTCTTACCTAGAATTGATGGCGCTCCGAATGGTCGCACGGATTTGTCACAATTGTCAGCCAAAGATCGCACACCAAAAGCACTACTGTCACTCTCCCATGAGGGAAAAGTAAAAAGTAAATTTAGTTTTTACAATTTTGACATATTTATGGCTTTTTAACTCGAAATAAGTTTTTAAAAGTCATTTTTTATGAATATTTTAATATATTTTTGTCGAAAATGGGGTTTTACACTTGTTTTTGTGCAGCGACAGGTTTTATGCAGCTTAGACAGTGAAACGAGTTGTATTTTATAGTTTTTCGGACTCGGTAAATACACGAAAATGTCATTATGGAGTTACCTTTCTGCTCTTTTCTGACTCTCTAAATATGGAAAGTATGCCGAGTTATTCTTCTCAACTCGCTAAACGTAAATGAGAGTCAGTCATCTTTAAACTATTTTCCAACCGTGTAAAGATGAAAAGATTGTCGGGCCCTTGTTGTTTCAAGCTTGTTAACAGTTACGAAACGACGTGGTTTCGATCGCTTTTTTACTTTTTCAAGTCGAAATCACTAATCATGAAAAGTACTCCTCGATCGTAATGGTCGGGCGGTTCTTTCGAGCATTATTCTATACTTTTTCAGGCTCGAGAGACACAACTTTACGAAAAAGGACACCCCTAGAGTTTACTTTTCCACTGTCTTTTCAAACTCTCTAAACATGAAAAGACGCGGAGTTCTTCCTCTGTCAGACTCGTTAAAAGTTGATGACATTGGATTCCATCGAAATGACGCTTTACAAGCATATGCTATCCCCGTCAAGCTTGTTAATAAAAATAACTGGGGTACTCGCCAGAAATGGTGGGGAAAATGGAGCCAGAATCATTGTCGTGTCGACAATATGTCACTCTTGAACATGGCACTTGTCTGTATTCATGTCTGGTTGAGGGCATCTCATCTCATTTTTCACTTGCCTCCGTGGGTTTGGGTGATCCTGTTTGACCTCTCATCTACTCGTTGTCTTGTCACCATGACCTTTGATCATTTGATGTCAAATACTGCCAAGTCCATTGTCGTGCCGCTGATATGTTCAAGAGAAGTTGACCTTTGTGAAATAATCAACCTCCCTCTGATGAATCACATAATCCTGATTCACAAAACATATTATCCTTCTCTATCTCGCGTTGATGATGTGGGAAGCACTATGGCCCACCTTCGATCAAGGTCACTTCCTATTGACTTCATCTCATTATCCAGGAAGTTGACTTAGAGACTTCCTTCAGGTGCCTTGGAGCCTGCATACCTCAATGGTAGGTTCTTCGTGTTCGACGTGAGGTTTTCATCATTGGCCTCCGATCAGATGATTCTACGGGTGTTTGACACCGGCTCACTGATTCGCATGACGTAGATTTTACCTATAGTACCTTGAGGGCCATTGTCATTATTGGTGGTACCTCTTGCGTCTGTTAACAATTTTCATCATTGACTGGTAATCAGACAATGTTCTTGCATGTTCGACTTCGACTCCCATATTCGCATGCTTGAACTTGTACTTTGTTCGGGTCGAGATGGAGTGCAAGACCCTAGATTTTGTCTGTTGGGATCCAGGTTGCGATTTTGTGGATTATTATATTACATGACTCATTCATTGGATGGTTGCGACCATGCCTGAATCTATATATCGATCCTCGCTGGATGGTTACATCCATACCTTGGATCTAGATTTTTATGTACTCTGCTATGGATGGCTACGCCCATACCACCTATATCATGTATTTGAGATATTGGTTGTACTTCTCCACGTAGGTTTTCCAGCGACAGTGTTTTTGGTTGGACATGTTCTTGTAAAGCATTTCACCCCTCTCTCTCGCGGGCCTCATGCTTTAGGGGGCATCTGTTACATAGCAATTTGTCATTGTCCCTGTTACCCCTTCTCCCACATCTTGGAGGACTCATTCTCGGACCTACGAGAAGTGACATGACCTGCAAACACGTGCATTACATTCCCCTGAACATGAACTTCATTTCCCCTGAAGACATATCCTGCTAAAAACCCATAAAAATATCCCTTTTTCCATTGGGGTGGTTTCACAGTGCAACACTCACGCCAATGGGGGAAATCCTCTAAAAAGGGCGCGCCAGTTGGCGCTCTGTCACAGAGTCGCACTCGCACCAGCCATAATAAGTGGTGTTTTTTAACAAACCAACAATAGAAGATTCATCCTAACCAACTCCTGGACTGAATCTATCTTGAGTTGGGTGGTTTGGCTTCGAATCTCCATAGAGGGGAAGTGGTTTGCCACCTCTCATGGAAGCTTCTTTAGTGATAAAGCCAATCCCATAAATATTGTGGATGATCCCAACTCCCCCTCCTCCATCTATAAAAGCTTGTCCATTTTCCTTACGCGAGCTAGTTCCAGAGATTGAGAATTGTCAAGTTACCAAGAGCTTCATGCTACAAGAGCCTTCTTCATTGCCATAAGGCCAAATCTAAGTAAGGAGATTCTTGTTCCATAACCAAGGAGAGAGAATCTTGTTCCTATTCCCAACAAAGATTTGCAAGACATGTGTTGTTGATCACCCAACCAAAGGAGGATTTGACGTCAGATCTATGGTTGTATTCTTCTTCGTTTATCATTAATAAACAACTATTGTTATGGTTCCACTCTTATTGTTCTTTGTGATAATGATGAGTTATATCCTTTCTGACTGATATAGTTGCATCTATTGGATTTTATTCTTGTGTTTGTGTCGTTCTTTGTATGTGCAAGTGTCCATTCAAAGAGATCGTGGGGATCGTGATCTGTCGGAGCAAAGGAACGGGAGCGTCAACTCTTCTACAAGCACTAGCGTTGGAATCCAGGTAGGCCCTCATCATTGGTATTTGATTTGCAATTAGGAACTTGTGTGGTAGCATTGTTGACTGTTTCTAGACCCAATCTGGGCTAGTAGGGATCACCTCTATCCATAGAGGGGATTTACCTCCTCAACAGGAAGCAAGCCCATGTAGTCATGGGGCAGTTGTAGCAAGGTGTTAGGAGCAAGCAAACAACCGAGTAAACAAGGAAGAGGACAGGAATCAACCGAGGGGATAGACAGTCGAACGAAACTGGTAGTTTGAGAAACAGAGTAGTAGATAAAAGGAGAGGACAACATGAAGAAAGGGTTGGTATCTGAGGGAGTTCAGGGCACAAAAGAACCTGATCTAAGGACTAGAGTAGTGGCAAAAAGTTTAGAGCTGGGCACAGTCTAAGATGTAAGGAATTTTATGGCCACAGTATTTTATGTATTTGATCACAACTTTATGCTGAATGTATGTTGTAATGAATCTTCCGTTGGGTTAATATGAATGAGTAAATGGAACAATTGCATGTTATTATCTGTGTGTATTACTATGATTTATGGGCCTACTCAAAAGTTTTTATGTTGATGGTCTTTCCTCATATGAATATGATGTCCATAGTTATGATGAATTTAATATGTATGTGGAGTAATTCTTGGGTCATCCTTGATATCCTTATAAATCCTTCTTAGTTTCAGTGACGGCACGCTTCAGGTGAGACTCCTTATCCCTTGGGGTAGGGTGAAAATTCCGGTTTTCTCTTAGAGTACAATGGACCCTCGTTGGCCCCTTTGTGCCTGAACCCAGGGTTTTTCTCTAATGACATTTATGTGCGAACATTGAACTCCAATCTCAACTGGGTATTTCACAAATCTGACATGCATGTGTTGGGTTTTATTATATTCTTTCCATGTAGTTAACAAGGGGTTTGAGGGGCACCTGTAACCCCACTTTATGCGCTACCCCAGAAAATTTTGGTTTTGCACCCTATGTTAGGTTGGGCAGACCCACCTATGGTTTTGTGCATGATTTTTCGCACATGTTTTTTGGACGCGATGGTTTTCGGTCCATGGTATTGGATGCTTCGGCATGTATAAATATGTATTATAACATTGAAAGGAGCATAATGAAAAATCAAGCTAGTAGTCCTGGTTTTGGGATCCAAGGGAAAGTCTCTGTGTATATGTGTTTTATGTGTTTTGCTCTCACATTATTTATTTTCTGTGTTTTAGAATTCATATGCAGGTAATTTCTGTACATGGTTAAAACCTACATTTGGTATCAGAGCAGTTTTGGCTTCAAGGGGACGCCTTTGTTGCTGAGGGGTTTCGCTTGGGTTTGTGGTAGACCCTGTTCAGTGGGAGATCTGCAAGATTGATTCTAGTGGTGAAATAAGATGGTGAGCAGTGGAAATATAGAGATCGAAAAATTTATTGGTCAAAGTTTTGAGTTGTGGAAACTCAAGCTGGAGGATCTGTTGGTGGATAAATATTAGTGGCTTGCGTTATATCTAAGTACTAAACCAACGGGAGGGTTCAATGAAGAATGGAAGAAGTTGGATCAGAAGGCAAAGAGCACAATACAATTGTGTGTCTTAGATTCAGTATTGTTGAATGTATCAAGGGAAGCTACGACAAAGGCTTTGTGGGACAAGTTAGGGACTTTGTACCAATCTAAGTCTTTGGTGAATTTACTTTTCTTGCGGAAAATATTGTATAACCTAAGGATGAAAGATGGAGGCTCGGTAATAGAGCATCTGAACGCATTTAACACTGTGGTAAGTCAGTTAGCATATATTGATATTAAAATTTTAGATGAAGATAAGTGCATCAGTTTGTTGTGTTCTCTACCAGATTCATGGGATAGTTTTGTTATTGCAATAGGTAGCAATGCAACTGCCTTTCATTTTGATGAAATAGTCTCATACTTGCTGACTGAGGATATGAGACGGAAAAATACAGAGAGCTAGAATGGTGATGCCTTGTCTATATGAGGACAGTCCTAGAACATAAAAAAAAAATAAGTCATTGATTGGGAGATCTAAATCTAGAGGGAGATCTAAATCTCTAGGAAAACCTGTAAAGGTGGTGTGCTGGAAATGCAGAAAGGAACGACACTACAAAAGGGACTATAAATCTAAAACTCATGATAAAGGAAAGGGATTTGATGATGCTCCTTCTGCAGAGGTGAAAACCACTTCAGATGAAGGTGGGGATGTGTACTTGGCTTCTTCAAGTAGACATGTAGATCACGAGGCATGGTTGATTGACTTAGGTGCATCCTTTCACTTCACTCCCCATAGAGAGTGGTTTTGTAAGTATGAGAAATACGATGGTGTTGATGTCTTCTTAGGGGATGATAGGAAGGTTATAATCATTGGTCATGGAAAAGTAAAGTTGATGTTGCAAGGTGGAAGGGTTAGAACACTTTCGGGTGTTCTGCATATTCCTGCATTGGCCAGAAATCTAATTTTTGTAAGCAAGTTGGATGATGTAGTTGTAAAAACAGTGTTCGAGAAGGATATCTGCAAGATGGTTCGGGGAGCACTAGTATTGATGCAGGGAGTTCAGATTGGAACTTTGTACAAGCTGCAAGGTAGCACTATTATTGATGGGTTCAATTGTTCTCTGGTTCCTGAAAGTGGAGTAGAAAATATAGTGGTCTCTGGAGAGAAGACCATGCTATGGCATCAAAGGCTTGGACAAATTTGAGAGAAGGGCCTTAGAATACTTCATGGTAAAGGTATGGTAGAAGGTATGAGTAATAGCTCTTTGGATTTTGATTTTTGTGAAAATTGTGTATATGGGAAGCATAATCGGGTGAGTTTCCCCTCTGGTAGTAAGCGGGCGAAACAGATATTAGAGCTTGTGTTCCTTAAGAAGAAATCTGAAGTCTTTGACAGCTTTAAAGAATTTAAGGCTCTTGTGGAAAATTAGACAAAGAAGAAGATAAAGGTGATAAGGATAGATAATGGTGGAGAGTTTTGCAGTAAGGAATTTGAAGAATTCTATAAGAAGTGTGGTATATCATAGCAGAAAAATACTCCATATACACCTCAGCAAAATGGAGTTGCAGAAAGAATGAACAAGACGTTGATGGAAAGGGCAAGAAGCATGCTGAGTGGTGCCGGGTTAGGACAGGAATTTTGGGCAGAGGTGGTGGATAATGTGTGTTACCTAGTCAATAGGTCATCTTCATCAGCATTGGAGGATAGGACTCCAAAGAGTTATGGATTGGTAAGAAACCCTCTCTTTCACATTTGAGGGTATTGGATGTGATGCATATGTACATGTTCCAAAGGAGAAAAGAACCAAGTTGGATAGTAAATCTGAAAAGTGCATCTTTATTGGGTATAAGGATGGTTTAA
>APFE031342301.1:149055-170965 GCA_000404065.3 Pinus taeda | reverse complement strand
TCTAGCTACCTTCTCATCTGTATCTTGGGCTTCTCCAGCTCTTATGCTCACCTTATAGAACTCTTCTGTATATTCTTTCACTGTTAAAGCTCTCTGTCTAAGATTTTGCATTTGTCTAAACAATGTTTGCTAATAATTACTCGGCAAAAACTTACCTTTTAACTTTGCGACCATTCTGCTCCAATTCTTGATTGGCTGCTTACCCAGTCTCTTCCTTTCCACCTGCACACCATCCCACCAGAGTGCTGCATGGCCTTTTAATTTGGTGACAACAAACTTTACCTTTTTCTCATCTTATGTTTCTTCATAATCGAAGAATTTCTCCATGCTATTAATCCAGTCGATCAATTCTTCTAGGTTCAGTCCTCCTTGGTAGATCGGCACTAATTGGTTCCATGGCCTGGCTGTGGATTTCAACACTGATTGAAAGAACCTCATCTCAGGAGTAACCTCTACAGCTTCCTCCTCTGTAGCTTCAACTTCGGGCTCACTGACATCTCCGTCATCTATGTTCCTGTCTGAGGTTAACGCATCCAATCTAGCTCGCAACTCTTCTATGATTTCCATTATTTCAGCGTTTGCAACAGGCCGTCCTCTTCCACCACGCCCTCGTCCTCTTCCAATTCTGAAAGCCATCCTTCTCTTGCTCCTGAGATTCAATTCTATGTCAGTTGCTAGCTCTGATACCACTAATGATGGACCGCTTGCTGGCTCTAATGATAGTCTCTCCAATTTGATTGAAATATCTTCAATATCCGCCTCTCTCTCTCTTGGATTTCCTCTGAGATCATCAGTCATTAAACTAATAATTTCATTCCCTTGTGAAAGTTCATAAGTCTCTCAAATTAAGCCAGATTGAATTCAATTATCACCTGTACACACAACTATGGATGAGGAGTATAGGAAACTACCCTGCAATAATTATATTACCACGCACCCAGCATATACATATGCGCACGGCACATAATAATGGGAAATTACAATATAATATAATCCATAGCGACATATAAAAATGCGCACAACAATACACCCAACTATAGAATCAATGTAAAATATATCAATATGCGCACAGCTATATCAATGCATAAAGGATTTCGCATATGATTCGCATCGCACCATACCATAAATATATACGCCTCTGCATAGTATGTGTTGACAATTCATGCACACGGTAAGTTATAAAGGGCAAAATCGTGCCACGGTATACACAAGCATGAGACCTATGCCCAATACGCGTAGCGTAACAGGTTATACGCATAGCCTATAAATTTACAAGGAAATCATGCCGCTGTCATAGAATCGGTCCACAACAATCAATTAAATTTACGCTGTCTAAACAAACAATACACAGCGATTTGTATGAGGGTAAAAGTATTATTGAACCTCGCCTATACTCTACCTCTAACCGCCTGAAGGATACACAATCTCAACTTTAATAGCGCAATGCACAGAACAACATACACTCTAAATTAGAATCCTCCTCTAATTCGTGGAGCCGGTAGATTCTATTAAACCCGGTTGTCATACAGTGAGAGAGTGTTCTTCATCAAAGTCTTGAGCTCGCCTCCTCTCCAAGCATGGCGGCCAGTTTCTCCTTTTATTCATATCAATAGTTGCATTATTACAAAAGTAGACTTACATAGCAAATTGGAGCTTTTCTTTTTTTTAACAACTAGTTTAGCCTGCTTTATGCTAAATCTAACTAGAAAAAGATGGCATGCTTTTATTCCTTATCTAGTTCCTAATTTTTAACTTAAAAAACATAGAAACAGCAGGCAAAGGATCCCACTCCTTGCCTGTAGATTTTCTTTTTGATTTTTGGAATAAATCAAAAGATTTTTTCCCTTCTGAGTCACATGCTCCTGCGTCACTTTCTATATTTGCAATGTCACATTAAACTGCACAAAAGTTTTGTTTTGGATAATATAGAACAAGCAAAACATTTTTTTTAAAGCGGGTGCATACGTATTTGAATGTGGCAAGTCTAGTTTTGGAAATTGTAGACCAAATGATTTTCTTTTTGGTACTTTCATATGGGTTGGATATACTCAATCCAAAACTCTCTTTTTCTCATCTTGTATGAAAATGCATGGTTGCATTGTGTTGCATGTGAAAATTTATTGGATGCGACATATTGCATTGCCCCAAATTTTGCATTTGTGGTAGCATATTGCATTGCATAATAGTTTATCATCATATTGTATTGCTCCAAACTTTCATTTGCCACAACATATTGCATCATGGAAAAATATGTTTCAGTGTGACACAATGCTCTTTCCCGTAGGTTTCTTTCATCATGACAAAGAGAAATTTCTTTATTCATGATGTGCGACATTGTTCCAAATTTTCAAGATCTCCTCAGTCCAAAACTCTTGTTTTGCATCTTCCAATTTTTTTTATGTCTATGTTGTATTGCACCTAAGATTTCTTAGACATGGCATGTCACATTTCTCTAAACTATCATTTGTCACAACATATTGTATTGTGTCAAATCTTCTTTCCCCACTAATTATTACTTTCTAAAAATTTCCTGCATTGTGACAATGTGTATTACACCAAAAATGCATTTTCTCACAACAAATTGCATCACTCCAAACCTTACTTTGTCATGAAATATGGAATATAGTGGAAATGTGTATTTTTATCAGATCCATAAAGGATGAAACACTATTTTAAAAAGGATGCACATTAGTGTTTTACTTCTCCTGTTTTGCACGTAAGGTGTGTGGTTAAAATATAGAAGCATTGGTTGGTCTAAAGGGTTCACAATGGCATTTTTAGGTTCCTACCACTACAATGCACAAGTGGTTCTTGTGTGTAAGCTAAGATTTCCAAAACTATTCCTAATGAAAGTGAGTAGAAGAATAGGCTGGGGTAAGAAGAAGAAAACCCTGAAGCCACCATCACATCGATTTTAGAAGGAAAGCAATTACAAAACAATCATATTGACCATAAGAAATGGTTCAAAGAAACCTAATTTCCATCTAACAAAATTGATGAACAAGTCACAACAAAGTTCCTGTTCAAAGAAATCCAATTTCAAAAGAGAATACTTATCCAAGATCAATGGTTCAAAGCAACTTGATAGTCATCTAATGAATCTAGTTGGTCTTTATATTTCCTTTTCATTAGTTGTCAATAATCTAGATATATAAACTCTTAATAAACTTTATCTTAATAAACACATTGAGTGGTAAACCTACTTTATGTTAAGCTTGCAAAGTGCTCATCCTCATTTGACATATGCCACCAAGGCATCATGCAAATTATCTATGACCTGACTTCTGAGCTCTTTTTTGGATAAAATTTTCGATCAATTTTGTTTAAAATCCAACAATAAATTTGAAAAAATTAAAATTTTAAATTATTGAGTGTCTCAATTTTGTTATATTCAATTTATTTTCACATTATAAATATAATTTAAACAATAAAATATTACAATCTCACCATAAATCATATCGCCCAATTTTAATAAAAAACCAAAACATTAAACTATTCCATTTAAATTAAAAATAAAATATAAAAAATAAAATATTGCAAACTTCCAAATTCCTTTAACCACAGATACCAAGTGAAACCCATTAAAACTATACGTACCTATTCTCAATCATTGTACAAGTCGAACCTACTTAAACTATTACGGACTTATTCTCAATCATAGTACAATGGAAAAGTATTATCTAGCTATCGTTTGTTAATTCGAAACAAACTGCCCAATGCAAAGTCAAAAAAATATGTTAGAAATGTTGTTCTACTTTTGAATGCAAACCATTAATGGCCCACTTCCATTTTCAATCTGGAAGAAATAATTATTGCTTTTGTGAATATATTGATCACTGAGATAACTCTTTTTTTTCTTTACATTGATTGGTGCTGTGGTCAATCCAATGAAGCTGATTCTATTTCGTTCGTGTTTGTTATGGCTCAAAAAGACGTTCTGATATTCACCAGACATACTTTTGAATTAACCATCTTGTTTTTTTTATTTTAGATTTTGAAATATTTTGAAAATTTACTATTGATATAAATTTATTCAAATATATTGTAACTAAGTGGGTTTAGAGTATGTTAAAATTGTTTTTTAGATATAAAGAAGTAGGTTAATCGCTTAAAAGGTAGATATATCTGATAAGAATAAAAGTCTGTCTCTTTACGGATCACTAGCAAATTATTCCAATTAATCTGCTTTTCCTTGAATAAAAATAATGAATCAACCTACGTTAACAATCAGAAATAACTATCCTTATTGCTGATTTCACAACTAAATTATAACAAAATTTTCCACCTATAAAAATATCATAACTAAAAAATTATTATTATCACTATCCTACTAATTTATATTAAAAACAAAACCCACACACAAACCCACCTTCAACCTTCAACGTACTGTAACAATTTACGTATAGAAATTTCGTGCAGAAATCAATGGTTTCTTTATATAACGATAAAGTGGAAAACTGTAAATTGAAGATAAAGTTTTAAGAGAGGTAACATATTAGGAATATTAATATTTTTTATATTTTTTTGTAGATGTAATATGTTGTGAAAAATGTAATAGGTTGGAAAAGTGTAAATTGTTTTAAGAGATGCAACATATTATGAATATTGGTATTTTTTATATTTTTTTAAATGTAATATGTTGTGGAAAAAGTGAAAATTGAGTGATTAGGTTATATCATGGAAAAGTGAAAATTGAGGTGATGAAGTGTTTTATAAGTAAAAACATGTTAGATGTGAAACATCATAGAGGAAAAAGCTTTTTTGAACCTGTTAAATTGAAATTTTGGGTTTTTTTGGAAATTCTATTTTTTAATAGTTTATTGGGATGATAAGATCAAACTCTTGATGAGACACAACAAGTTACATAAAGAACAACTTTTGGTCGATGTGACACATTGCAAGGAAGAACATAAATTTGTGAGAAATAAGATAAGGTGTGATGGATGTGAAGATTGATTTTTTTATAATTGTTTAAAAAAAGGATGGATTGCAACTAATTATCCAAATGTCACATCAAGGCAAATTATGTTGTTTTTAGTGGAAACACTTTTTAGGTGCTCTCACATACACATACATATAAGAGAGAATATAATTTAACTCAATTTTTAAAGAGATGTTTAAAATTAAACAATTATAAAATTTATGTAAAATTAAATTTGATTAAATTTAAAGTTTATATATATATATATATATATATAAAGTCAATTTGCATTATTATAGAAAAATGTAAACCATGTACATCCATTAAGTATTATCATGACATAAGCCATTGGGTATGTGGTCTTAATCCACCTAGTGAGAAACCATATGTTTTTGAGCACCTACTAATAGAGTAACTAGTCCAAAATTCAAAAAGTATTGGTATTTCTAACCTGACTAAACTATCTATGCATGACCTATAAAAATGAAAACTGGATATAATCATGTAGACTCAAGTGTCTAAAGAACTGACCGGTACGGTATCTCAAGCACTCGATCTTGGAGGATCATGTGAAGCTTGTTTACATTGGAAGTGCAGCTCAATGTCGGCTAACCTCTCCTCAATTATGTCTAAGTGGTAATTCTAATTACGCTAGTACCTTTTAACATCCTCCAGACTAGCCAAGATGTATCTTTTAGCTTGCATGTCCATTAGGATCGTGGTTAGCCAAGACTTCATTTTCCAATATAGAGTTACTGCTCCAAAATAGTGCTTCCTTTGTCCCAAGGTATGCCTTGGGTCAGGAATCCAGGTGGCTACATCTTCTAAGATCTCAGAGTTTGAGAAGACCTATCTATTGCAAGCAACACAAGACTCCAAATTATGGATTTCATTTTGGGTATCAGGAACTTCTTGAGCTTGCTATTGGGTTCTATAGTCATCTTGAGGATCATGACCCCCTCCCCCATGCCTACTTCACATTCTCTGATGTTCCACACTCGACCAATTACAATGAAACATAGGAATAAGGCTCCTAAGCCTCAATACCTAGACATAGGGAATGTAATTTCCAAATCAGGGATGCTTTAAACCACTAATTACATGCCCCCCATAGGAAGACAAACATGGTATAAAATGATAACACTACCAAGTCAAGGAGAAACTATTCCCACTAGTAGCGAGCCTCCAAAAAAAGACGACTACCAATGGCCACCCAAGATGGATATCAACAGTAGGGTCACATAGACAAAGACCTCTAATTTCTAGCAAACACAAAACTAGTAAAATAATGTGGCAACACAGAGGGTACCGATCCCGAATCCACTAACTGTGACCAGGAGTGACATAACTAAGTGAACAAGTAATAATTGTTAGCACATACACTGCACCACGATTATTCCTCCAACAACTATTCAAGCTTCCACACAAATTACATTTCCTTAGGAAAATATTTATTTTTTTCCAAAATTGTACCAAACACAAATAAGAGAGTAATCTTGAAGGTTAAGGAATAAGGTGAGAAGGAACCCTTTCTTCATAGTCCAGGGAAGATGTCTCACTCATAATCAAATTTTCAGCATCCAATATCACGAACTTGACCAGGCCAAGAGACCCACCTCGTCCCCCTTTGTCTATGTCCTCTATTCTCTTCTACAACAACTTTCGCAAGTCAACCCACCATGCATTCGAGATACTAGTGGCCTCGTATTCCTTGCAAAAATTACCATCTCGAATTTCATATTCCTTTGCAAATCACTTCCTTGTATTCTCTCCTAGGGCAGGGTCATATTTTGTTGTTGTTATGGTTCACCATCGAAGCCCTTACCACCCCCACTCAGATCTTCTCATTTGGAGTGCATTGTACTGAGTGATAAATAAGACCACACACTTATGCATGTGAGAGAGAAACCACACCACCTTTGCATTAAATAGAATTTCATTTCCAAGGTGGTGAGAATGGCCCCCTAACCTCATTCACCTCTTTGGATTCACCCCATCGAGGGAGATATAAAATTGTTTTTGAAAGAACTTATAATATAATTTTATTGTATGTATTTGAAATTGTGCAATACAAAAATGGTTTTTGGTGAAAATAAAATTATTTTTAAAATTTAATATAACATATTTTGAAATATAATTATAATAGAGATGATTGAAATAATAACATCATAATTACAAAACTTAAAGTGAGGAAACCATGACAAAATATTATATCAATATTGTTGGGAAAATTCCTTTGGTCTTGAAAATTTGCACAAGAGGTGTCTAGCTTCTAGTTTAATTTTTTGAAGGTTAGGTTAGCCACCATGGAGTTTGCTATGATATAAATGCATCTATCCACTCATTGACATTATTAGACAAGTGGTAGCTATTATAGGTATTAATGGCTCGAAGGAATTTGATGATTATGGACATAATAAAAAGAAATAGGAAGACATTTGATTCCATAGAGTAAATGCCTTACAGTGTAACAAGAAATTTGTGAGATGGTGAAAATGGTGGGAAATAGCAAGCATTTACTGTATGAAAAATGTATATGCATATCTATTCCATATTTCAAAAATTTGATACAAGTAGCAATTGTTTGTTTTGTGATTAGGGTAAAATCAACCTAATACACTATTCTTACTAAAAGGAGCACTCATGCAACTTAAACATCTTCCGAGTAGTATTTCCAATTATTTTTCAATTGGAATTTTAAAACAAATTAAAAAATAACAAGACAGTTAATCGAACTAAAAAATATCTCTTTATAAATACCTGAAAACCTATTAAACACTAACATTGAGGCAACATGTATTTCCTATAATTATAAATTTGTAAATTGAATTGAATAAAGTTATCTAAAAAAGCATCATATAGTCATTTCTGTAGATGAAAAAATGTTGCAAAAAATTAACAATCTATACATCACAAGAGGCTCTATAGTTACTAACATTTTATATGGGAAAAAAATTATATAGATTTTGAATAAATACATGAGGAACTAACGGAAATAAATATAAATCCCAAAAAAATCTTATAAATAATAATTATACCAATATTTATTTTTCACCTCGACCTTTAGTATTAACTAAAAATAATGAATATAAAAACTATAATTTAGAGTATCTTCTCTATCCAGTGTTGGCATGTGGCAAACATAATGTGGCAAGTGAATATGGTTAGAGTGTTTAAAGAAGAATAAGCATATGCATGTGAAAGTGTTGTTCCAACAAATAAAAATAGGATCATTACCATTAATAACTTTTTGAAAAACACAAATAAGAGAGTATACATGTGAATCATTACCATTAACAACTTTTTGAAAAACAAATGAGAGAGTATACATGGGAATATGTTGCCCTAAGGTTGTTTTTCCAGCAAGGGCATATATTGGAAGTTGGTTGATTTGAAGTTAGGAATCCTTATAATTTGAAGATGAAAATAAGATCTATTGAGGAAATAAAGTGAAAAATAAGAGACATCATTGAAAAAAAAATTCTTAAAGTTTACCATTTATGACTTAAAGAGCAAAAATACCAACATAAATGAGAGGTACTTTTGGAATTTGAAAATACAAAAATTACAAAGGTATGAGAGTGACCATGCAAATAACCAATTATTACGCGTAAAATCATTTAGTTGTCGAGTTGAAAAAAATAATACTTATTTTTATTTTTTGATTTGGTTATTAAATTAAATTTAAATTAGATTTTTTAATTGTGAATTTAAAATTAATTATGTTGATAAACATGTTTATTTTGCAATAGGGTTTCTATATTTTTAATTAATTATCAATAATTATTAGGTGAATGGTAATGGTTCAATTTTTAAAAAATATTCTTAGTAATATACACAAATTAAATGTTGAGATTTATTTCCAAAAATATTTATACTTTTTTCTTTTAATTAATTTTATTAAAAAATATCACATGAACAATGAATATGAAATAAGTTTATGGTTTTTTTGGGTAGGTAGTTGTAAACCATGGTCTGTAAAAGCTATTACAAATTAAGAATCCATGATAAAGTAGAAAGAATCTAATCTTTAAAAAATCTGTTACACATGTATTTTAATATAATATATTTATATTAATTATTTTATAAATATAAAATAATATTATTTAAATAAAATAATTTAATAAATTTTTTATGATCTTTAAAATTTTATCAATTTTAAAATACACCATAAAATTAAATTTTTAATATTTATTATAAAACATACTATATCAATTTATAACACATAATTTGGTATAACTATATTATCTAAAGTGTAATAATGTATTAGATTTACCCACCTATAATTGAGAAAACAACCTATACAAATATGGTCTCATGGTGAGGTGAAGAAGATGGTCTCACTTCCGAGAATTCCAAAGAGAGAAACAACGACAATAATAGCCTCACTATTGGTACTGCTTTAATGACTAATATGTTAAATGATATTATTTAGTGTAGTGTTTGATGCCTTAGGTTTTGATTTTTTAAATTTATTATTATTATGTGTTGATTTTTTTTTGTGTTTTTATGGTTAATTGCTTTTACATATATGTCACTCTGGCAAGTTTGCAACGTGTATTAATAAATTTTAAGATATTTATGACTAAGTTGCCTATTGGAAAATTATCAAATCATAGCTTTATTTTATTTTACCATGAATAAATTTGATTTTTTAATGATAAACATTTTTTAAATTATTATGTTTATAATATTATTTATTATTTATTTACTCTAATTTTAAGGTATAATGAAGTTAGACACCAAATTAGTGTATGAGACATTTTTGTTTGTGGGATACGGGACCTACTTCCACACAATGATTTGACTACTAAGTCTACGAAGGCATACATACTCTACCCCCTTTGGTTTTGAACTTGTGACCTCCTAGGAAGAAACACACGCTCTTAACCATTAGGCCCACTCAAGCTGTATATGGGTAGTTTTGTTGGAACACCCAAAAATCGAATGGAAGGAAGATGTCAACTGAGAAACATTGTATGTAATTGTAATAAATGTTACTATTATTTGCATATGATTGGTTTTAGTAGATTTAGTAGCTTATAACTAGGGAAGTTGAAGACTAGAATCTTGTCCAATAACATTATCATATGGCGAAGTGTTACTTCGTGACGTAAATTACATTAAATTTTTAAACAATGAATTAAAATCAAAATGAAAATTAAAACAATGAATTGATAGTGGAGAAGAGGACAAACTTCACATTTCTATTACTTTCTCTCGTAGCACGATCTAAATATTGTCACACATTTGATTGATCGATACAACAACCTTTTTCTCCAACAACGTGGATATGCGGATTCTAACTTGCAATCATAGTAGGTGATGCATAAGACATAGTTTAACACTAGCAAGTAGATAAATCGTATACCACTTGCCATGCGACCTATCACAACTACAACATGCAGACGCCCTAGGTATATGTAGCAAACATTTCATTTTATTTCTCTAAGGCTAGTCCTTGGTTAGCTCTAGTTATTGGTCTCTTCTTGGGTGAAAGCATGAAGATGGGTTACACTTTTGGGACAAATGTGGTGATGAAATTTTAAGTTTTTCCTCTTTTGTCGAATTGAAGCAGTCAAAATTTATATAAGCACCGTGAATTTTGATTTGGGGTAAAAAGACAAATTGTGGAAAATTATGTTGTTTTTCTAATGATATTTTTTGCAAAAATATTTAGTGTCATTTAATATGTCAATTTTTCATTAAATGAAATGATTGTCCTTGCAAATTTCACACATCTTAAGAGGTATGTTTGTGTTCATGTAGAATAACTTAGTCTAAAATGTGTAATTTAAAATATATATATCTGTGTGTGTGTGTGAGCATGATCTACATGGAGAGAGCTCAGTTTTTCATATTAATTTTTTTTTATGCAAAATTATATATTTTTATTATTTTTCGAAGTTGGGAAAATGATATTTCAATTACATTTTGGAGACACATTTGTTAACGTAAGAGTTTTTTCAACTCTTTAAATAAATAGAAAAACCAAGAGTACGCTTTTGAAGAGGACTCGTAAACGAAGATAGTGGTATTTTTTGAAATTTTTTCGTTGTGTATATTTTATGTTATTGGTTTTTTATTCAGCCCATTTGAAACTGTCCAAAAAAAATTCAATTGTTATAAAAGAAATTAGACGAAAAATATCATATGAATTCAAAAGTGTCAAATTCATATGCCATTAGATAGAGGATTCTTTCATGAATCCAATTTGATTAACTCCACCACATAAGGACAAATTCTGCCCTAAATATGATGGGGTACAAAACGGGGTTGCAAAGAAATCTACAGAAGAGGTGTTGAAAATGTAATTTTTAGGACTTCAAGAGATTGATCAAGCACTTAAATTCAAAATTTAAATCGCTCGATTGGGCGTTAAAGTAATCCTTGATCAAGTGACATATGTGGTTAACTAATGGCTCGATCGAGCCATTAAAAAGCTAACCCATCAGTGCACTTACCAACTTTTGTTGATGGTGAACCATACAGATCAAGGGCTCGATCGAGCCTCGAATGTCAACAAATAGTTTAGTGTCTAAATTCAATTGTGCAAAAAAAACAACAATCATTTTCTAATAGAGAACTATCAGAGCATGGAAATTACACAAAGATTCATAACAAACATGGGAAATTGGAGATTTGGATCTAGAAAAGGAAATAAATTGCCATCCATATAGGAAATACAAGAGAAAGCTAGAGAAATGATGAGAAAAAGGAGTCAGACATTGAGAGAACAAGAAGTTCATGCAAATACAAGTAATTCAAATTGTCTCACTTCTCATATTACTTGCTCCATATTGTATGCATTAAGAAATATCATTGAAAACCATAAACAAATGGAGAATGAAACACTAAAACTAAGATAAAATAAACATTGAAAGTAATACCCTTTAGTTAAAAAATGAGATGTAACAACAACTAAATAAAACCAATTGAAACCATACAAATTATTGAAAACCACTTGAAACCATGCAAATGATTGAAAACTACTTGAAATCATTGTTTATTGGAATTTTTTGAAACCACTTGAATTCATGCAAATTATGAACCACCTTTTAATTGTAATTGTTTAAGAAAACCCACAAAAACTAATGATGCGGTTTAACCAAAGAAAATGATTGGAACACAATTCATGTATTGATGATATGCTAGAAATGTTTACAATGTTAATATTCTTAGACCGTGGCAATATAATGTCAATTAAATTCATCTAGTTGTTTCTCAACATATGTAATCGTGAAATATATTGCAAAATATGGTTCAAAAGTAAAAAAGGGTTCAATGATTTTAACTTTGTCAAGATTTGATGAAAATAATTGAAAACAAAAAAGACATTGGATATCCATCTTTGCACGTGCATAAAAAAGGTTCCTTGTAGAAACATATATTTTTTTAAATCCTCTTACCCCTCCTTGTGCCTTACTTGATTGTTGTGCTAAATTTTCCATGTACATTCTCCCAAAAAATATTCAAATCATTTGTGTCCTTCTTCACCACAAATGATAACAATGTACATTCGTTGTTGCTAAGACCTCGAAGCATCTTCCTTGTTCTCTAAATCCACTAAAACCTCTATCTCTTTATTTCTTTTTGTTTGCTTATCAACAATTTCATTGTACTTCTCATCCCACATTTCTTCCACTTTTCATTTGGAATTGTGAAATTCTCTATAGTTATGATAAGTTCTTCCTTTAAGAAATATATTCTTAATATTGTTTTATGGTAATTTTAGTTACAAGTTTTAAAACATTAAATGATATGGTGCTTCTACTGAATATTTTTTTTTTCCAACTAATTTGATTTTGTATAGTAGGCTTTCAAATATTAACATACTTAAAACTTAATTGAATAGGTTCCTTATTGTAATATGGAGCGTGTATTTATGTATTGTATGGTATTTCAGTCACAATATGATGGGACCAACCCATAACTATGGATTAACATTAATTAAACGATGATTGATATATGATTTGGGGTCAATACATATGATTAGTCGTAAGCAGTTAATTAACCAAGATATTTTCCTGTTAGCATTTATGTCGGAGTTATTGTTGGTACGCTGGCTGTACTTGCCTCGATTTTCGCCTCACTTGGTCATTTCCTAGTTTCTCTCTGTTGCAGTGAGGGTTTGTGTGTTCGGCCTGCTCATGATTGTGTAGAGCTTGGCAGCAACACTCTGTATGCACCCCGCTATGGATTCCTCCACCTGGTGGCGAGGTAACTCTGCTCACACTTGCAGTTTCGTCGCCTGGTTGCCTAGGCACTGTACTGAAGGCTTCGTCGACTTCGTGAGAGGGTTTATGTCATTCCTCTGGTGCCTCTTTAACCTTCTGCGTGGTTATTATGCTTTCCTCTGTTCCCTTATCTTGATCTGCTACAATTTTTCTAGTTAGGCTTTCGGTTATTGGTTTTCTGGTTGATGTATGAATGTTTTATGCTCTGGCAGGTCGCAGTCACAGTGAGCTTCCTCGACTTCGCTTGGTCCTAGCAAGGTACATTCACTCCTTCATGCTATAGCTTGTCCTCTTCATTTTTCTTTGACACTAATGGCAGTCGCCCCTTTGTTTACAAGGTTTTCACTGTTGACTGTGACTCAGTTGGGGTTTCGTTCCTCCAACGCCATAATTCTTTAGGTAAGCCGACTCTTCTGGTTTCTCTTGTCAACTTTTACTTCCAGGTTGTTCTCAGCATACAGTTAACTGACATGGCTCTGCTGGTTCTCTATGGCAGGTTGGGGTTTGCTCCAGGCTTGGTCTCCAAATGGTCACAACCCAATGACTCTGGTAGGGTCGTTCTCTGCTGCTGTTACTTATTTGTAGTATTATTTTCTCTGTCTCGTCATTGGGAAAGTTCCGGTACTCCTTTGTTAAGTTGTCCTTTTCTT
Source organism: Pinus taeda (assembly GCA_000404065.3). Classification (NCBI taxonomy): domain Eukaryota; kingdom Viridiplantae; phylum Streptophyta; class Pinopsida; order Pinales; family Pinaceae; genus Pinus; species Pinus taeda. The sequence goes on along the minus strand of APFE031342301.1, from coordinate 157,157 downwards.
TCGAGTGACCTTGGCTCAGTTTGTATGTAATCTCACCTGTTGTTTTCAGGCTCTAGATACTTGTAACTTATTCAGCCTTTTCTATTGTGACTGACTAGGGTTCAACCCTAGCTTTCAGGGGTTGACTATTTTGTCTTGCCTTATTCTATGATTATCGAGCACTCTGAACTATTCTTTCTGTATGCCATTATTATATTTATAAAGGAGGAATTAACAAGAAATTCTGTGTAAATGGGTTACCTATGTTTTGGATTTCGTTCTTTAGTAGTTGTATCCTCATTCTGTTGAGAACTGGCTTGTAATTGTTGTCTGCTTTCATATGTTTGGGAACTGTTGTTGTTGTTGCCGGAACTATGTGTTGGGAACACTCGTTATGGCTTCATTGTTTGAATGCAGGAACTATGTCTCTATTTACTAGAAAATATAGATGGAAACACACAGTGTTGTTTAATTTACACATACAGTAATTAGAGGGAAGGAATAAAAAAAATCATATACAGACTGTTTGCAGATGGATTCAGATACTCAGTTGTTTGAAAATTATTTTCTCCTTTTTTGTATTCCTGTTCTCGTGCATTGAACCCCTTCAAAATGTATTACATTGGTTTTTGTATTGTATTCAGACAATTACTCGAACTGTTCATAGTTATCCTTCAGTTGCTTTTATAGTTACATAATTGATAACTATTTTGGGTTTTCTTGTGTTGTAGGATTTACAATATTTTTTTTTAAATGAAAAGATAGCTATAAGATAGATTAATAAAAAGACAAAACAATGTGACAGTAATGACCCTAACCTACTTGTACTGTTCCTAAATATCCCTTAACTAATAATGAAATAAAAATGAGTTCCTAGACATTGTTTTGATCAACAAATGTAAATGAACTAAATGACAATGAACTTGTCTTCCTTAGCTGAGACTAAACACCCGGTCATGGTACCCTTAGTTGGATGCTCCTGCATCAGGCTCCTAGGGTAAGAAAAATTCATGACTCCAGTCGATGAGCTTCTTGGCTAAATAGCCTGCTTGTTGTATCTGTCTGGCGTTAAGCCATGAATTGTCCTCAATGGGACGGTTCTTCAAATTGATCAGATATTGTAGGTATTCCTTCCGGCGAGTTTGCCTGGCCACCTGAGTGTCAAGGATTCCCTCGATCTCAAGGGGTTGAGTTGAAGGCATCTGTCTCATCCAAGTCTCACTCCCTTCCTTTGTGTCCCATGTAGGCTGTGCTGTATTGTCTTCCTTAGGACTGGAAGTATATGGAAACAAGTATGCCACATTGAAGATGGGCGAGATGCATATTCCTGGTGGCAGCTGTAATTCATAAGCATTGGCTAAAAATTTTCGGAGAATTTTGCAAGGGCCAATCTTTTTATACTTCAGTTTGTTGTATGCACCTCTAGGAAAACGTTCCTTGCACAAATGCGCGAGGACTTCATCTCCCACATTAAACTGTACTTCTCATTGTTTCAGATCTGCTCGCTGCTTATACCTTTGACTGTTGTCCTGCAAATTCATCTTTACCTACTCGTGTAGGTCATTCATTGCCTTGGCGAAATCTTCCCCGTCAACGCTCCGTCTTTCCTGCTATCCTAGATCTCGTAACTCATGCACTCCACGAGGATGCATGCCATATAAGATTTGAAAAGGACTGTACCCCATGCTGTGATTGGGTGAGTCGTTGTAAGCGAACTCTGCCTAGGCAAGTACACGATCCCACATTCGTGAATTCTCCCCAATCAAACTTCATAGCAGGTTCCCAAAGCACCTATTTACCACCTCTGTTTACCCGTCAGTCTACGGGTGATAAGCAGAGCTGAAACTTAACTGTGTGTCCATATTTTTCCACAAGGTGCACCAAAAGTGCCCTGTAAACTTCACGTCCTTGTCGAAAATAATGGACTTAGGTAGGCCGTTTAGCTTGATGATCTCTGTGAAAAATAAGTGGGCCACGTGAGTGGCATCGCTGGTTTTTTTACAAGGGATGAATTGTTCCATTTTCGAGAAGTGGTCTACTACTACCATCACAAAATCATAACCCCACTATGTCCTTGGTAGACCCAAGACAAAGTCCAAACTGATTAAGTCCCACAGTCTACTTGGAATGGGCAATGGTGTGTAGAGTCCCGTATTCTGACTGTGTCCCTTCGCCAACTGACACACTTTACATCTGGTCACAAATCTTTGCACATCCCTTCGCATTCTTGGCCAATAATAAAAATGGTTGAGCTGATCTAATTTTTTGTCTATGTTGAAATGCCCGGCTAGACCTCCACTGTGCTTCTCCCGAATGATATTCTCTCTCATCGAACAATCTGGAATGCATAATTGTTCCCCTTTAAACAATAGTTTCTCCTGCAAATTATAGTCCAACCATGGACTATTTTTTCTTAGCAAAGGATTCTGACAGGCTTCATAAGCCTCTTTGAAATCCGCGTCGGTCTGATACAAGTCTTCCAAATGCTCAAAGCCCAGCACTTGTATCATACTCTCTTGCAAGAGCAAGGCTCTTTTGCTCAACGGATCTGCCACCTTGTTGGCCTGTCCGCTAATGTGTTTCAACACAAAAGTGAAACTCTATAAATATTTAACCCACTTAACATGCTTGTAACTCAGCTTATGTTGTTGCATCATGTATTGCAGCGCAGAATTATCAGAAAATAGAACAAACTCACTCCCCAGCAGATAGTGTCTCCAATGCTTCAATGCTTGGACGACATCATAGAATTCTTTGTCATAAGATGAATACTTCTGCCTGCTCTCTTTCAACTTCTTGCTGAAAAATGCAATAGGTTTGTCTTTTTGGCTAAGTACAACTCTAATGGTCGTACCGTTTGCATCATAGCGAACCTGAAAAATCTTGTAAAATCTGGCAATCTCAGAATTGGTCTTTCTGTATTCTTCTTCTTCAGTACTCTTCTCTGCTACCTTGGTCCAATGAAAAGGATGACTTGCCTTCTTTATAGTATCCAACATAGGTGTGCAGATCTCACTGAAATTCCTTATAAATTTACGATAAAAACTTGGTAGCCCATGAAAACTACGTACCTCAAACAGACTTTTTGGGATGGCCAGTTAAGGATTGCTGCAATCTTCTCTAGGTCCATCTTCAACTCATTTTCTGCAATCACAAAACCCATATAAACTAATTCTCTTTGAAGAAAAGTACAATTTTTAAGATTTATCAGCAGCTTATTCTACTGCAATTTTTCCAGCACACTTCGAACATGTCGAAAGTGTTCCTCCTTCATCTTGCTGAAAATTAATATATCATCAAGATACACTATTACAAACTTTCCAATGAAATCTTTCGTTCATCAGTCGCATAAAGGTACTAGGGGCATTACTTAATCCGAATGGCATTACTAGCCACTCATACAACCCTTCATTGGTCTTGAAGGTTGTCTTCCACTCATCCCCCCCCCTGATTCGAATATGATGATAACCACTCTTCAGATCAATCTTCGAGAAGTATGTTACCCCGCTCAAGTAGTCCATCATATCTTCCATCCGTGGTAGTGGAAATATGTACTTGATGCTAATCTTATTGATGGCCCTCGAATCTGTGCACATTCGCCATTCTCCTCCTTTATTCGGAGTGAGAATTGTTGGAACTGCGCAGGGGCTCAAACTCTCCCTTATCAACCCTTTATCCAACAATTCCTGCACCTATTTTCTGATTTCCTCATTATCTTTAGGGCTCATCCGGTATGCTTCCTTGTTCGATAGACTTGCTCTAGGTATAAAGTCAATGTGATGACTTATACTTCTCTTAGGAGGCAATTTATCTGGTAAATCGTCCACTACAATATCGCTGAATTCCTACAACATTTTCTGAATTTCTGCAGGTAAATCTGACACTTCTGTGTGCAACAACATTGTCTTTTCCCTTCTCACCACAGCATAGTTCACTTCACTATCTTAAATCTGCTTCAAAAACTGTTTTCCACCCATTAGTAACACTCTCATCTCGCTTATTTCTGTTGTCTCCTCCTCCTTGATGGGCACAAGTGTGTGCTTGATCCCATCTTTGAAAAGCTTGTAATAGTTTGCCTTCCCATCATGCACTACCTTCCAGTCATACTGCCATGGCCTTCTTAACAGTATATGACATACGTCCATTGGCATAATATCACAAACAACCTTGTCCTTATATCTGCCGATATGGAACTCAACTTCACACCATTCATCCACCAATAGTTGATGGCCTTTCTGCAACCACGGTACCTTGTAAGGAGTGGGGTGCTTTAGCTACTTCAAACCTAACTTCTCTACCATCTCTGCGGCAACCAAATTATCCATGCTCCACTGTCGATAATCCATTTGCAACATTTTTCGTGCGACTTACAAACTTTCCGAAATAATGCCTTCCTTTGAGTTTGTTCAGTCGTTTCTTTGGCTGGTTTCAACAACACTTTATTCAGAACTAAGGATTCCCCTGTTTCCGACACATTTTCTGCTTCCTAGGGAGGTGCCTCTGCTTCCTCTGGCTGGGCAACATATGCTTCTCTTTGACCAGCTTGTTCCGCTTCAAGACACTCAAAAGATCTGTGCCCCCACTTGTGGCACTTGTAGCACTGATAGGCAGCTCCTCTGCCTTGGCTATTTCCTCTTCTTCGCTGATATGGCCTTCCACCTCTAGTGTTGTCTCCTTTTTCTATTGTCCCTGTAGTTTTGGAACTGCTGCCCTGTTCACTATTGTTGGCAGTTCGTCCTCTACAATAGGACTGTCCTCTTCCTCTGCCAGTTCTCCATCCTCTCTAAGCATTTTGCTTTCTGGTGATCTTCTCCTCTGCCTTCATGGCACTCTGATAAGCTTCCTCTATATTTTTTGGGGAAAGAATGCTTATCTCATCTAGTATTTCCAATCTCATACCATTCACATACCTTGCTATTTTCTCTGAGGTGTCCTCTGTGTAACCAGCTCTTAAATTTACCCGGTATAATTCTTCAGTATATTCTCTCACTGTCATCCCTTTTTACCTCAGATTTTGCACTCGCTAATGCAATGCAATCTGATAATCTTTGGGCAAAAATCTGCCTTTCAACTTGGCCACCATTCTTGGCCATTTCTTTATTGGCTACTTGTTCATCCTTCTTCTTTCCACTTGGACACTGTCCCACCATAGGGTTGTGTGTCCTTTCAGATTTGTTGCAGTGAAATTAACTCTCTGATCTTCACTGACCTCTTCACATTCAAAATATTTGTCCAATTTGTTGGTCCAGTCCAACAGAACTTTTGTGGACAAGCTACCATCGTAATTTGGAATCTCTGGCTTAGGCTTGCTACTAGCCAATAGGACCGACCTCAACAATCTCTATTCTGGCCCTTCTTCATCCGATCCATCTGTTGTAACTATGGCTTCTTCTTCGCTATCATCTCCTCCCTTCGGATCCCTTCTCCTTCTTGCTTCAACTGCCTCCAAACGGGTAGTAAAGATCATGATTTCCTCCCGTAATCCTTCCTCTGCTACTCTCCGAGCATCTCTTCCATGACCTCGTCTTCCAACTTCCATTTCTTAGGAAAACTCCAAAACCTGCTCTGATACCATAATATGATGGGACCAGCCCATAACTATGGATTAACGTTAATTAAACGATGATTGATATATGATTTGGGGTCAATACATATGATTAGTCGTAAGCAGTTGATTAACCAGGATACTTGTCTGTTGGCATTTATGTCAGAGTTATTGTTGGTACGCTCGCTGTACTCACCTCGATTTTCACCTTCCCACTCTTTGGTTTTACCAAAACCCTCGTTTCACTTCACTTGGTCATTTCCTGGTTTCTCTATATTATAGTGATGGTTTGTGTGCTTGACCTTCTTGCGATTGTGTAGAGATTGGCAGTAACGCTCTGTATGCACCCTGCTATGGATTCCTCCACCTGGTGGCGAGGTAACTTCGCCCACACTTGCAGTTTCGTCGCCTGGTTGCCTAGGCACTGTACTGAAGGCTTCGTCGACTTCATGAGAGGGTTTATGTCATTCCTATGTTGGCTCTTTAACCTTCTGCATGGTTATTATGCTTTCCTCTATTCCCTTATCTTGCTCTACTACAATTTTTCTGGTTAGGCTTCCGGTTATTGGTTTTCTAGTTGATGTATGAATGTTTTATGCTCTAGCAGGTTGCAATCACAGTGAGCTTCCTTGGCTTTGCTCGGTCCTGGCAAGGTACATTCATTCCCCCATGCTATAGCTTGTCTTCTTCATTTTTCTTCGACACTAATGACAGTCGCCCCTTTGTCTGCAGGGTTTTCACTGTTGACTGTGACTCAGTTGGGGTTTCGTTCCTCCAATGCCATAACTATTTAGGTAAGCTGACTCTTCTGGTTTTTCTTGCCAACTTTTACTTCCAAGTTGTTCTTGGCATACATTTAACTGACATGGCTTTGCTGGTTCTCTATGGCAGGTTGGGGTTTGCTCCAGGCTTGGTCTCCGAATGGTCATAACCTAATGACTCTGGTAGGGTCGTTCTTTGTTGCTGTTACTTATTTGTAGTATTATTTTCTCTGTCTTGTCACTGGGAAAGTCCCGGTACTCCTTTGTTAAGTTGTCCTTTGTTGTCGAGTGACCTTGGCTTGGTTTGTATGTAATCTCGCTTGTTGTTTTCGGGCTCTAGATACTTGTAACTTATTCGGCCTTTATATTGTGAGTGACTAGGGTTCAACCCTAGCTTTCGGGGGTTGATTGTTTTGTCTTGCCTTATTATATGATTATCGAGCACTCTGAACTGTTCTTTATGTATGCCATTATTATATTTATAAAGGAGGAATTAACAAGAAATTATGTGTAAATGGGTTACCTCTGTTTTGGATTTCGTTCTTCAATAGTTGTATCCTCGTTCTGTTGAGAACTGGCTCATAATTGTTGTCTGCTTTCGTATATTTGGGAATTGTTGTTGTTGTTGCTGGAACTCCGTGTTGGGAACACTTGTTATGGCTTCATTGTTTGAACGCAGGAACTATGTCTCTGTTTACTAGGAAAGATAGATGGAAACACACAGTGTTGTTTAATTTACACATACAGTAATTAGAGGGAAGGAATAAAAAAAATCATAGACAGACTGTTTGCAGATGGATTCAGATACTTAGGCGTTTGAAAATTATTTTCTCCTTTTTTGTATTCCTGTTCTCGTGCATTGAACCCCTTCAAAATGTATTACATTGGTTTTTGTATTGTATTCAGACAGTTACTCAAATTGTTCACAATTATCCTTTAGTTGCTTTTATAGTTACATAATTGATAACTATTTCAGGTTTCCTTGTGCTGTAGGATTTACAATATATTTTTTTTAAATGAAAAGACAGTTGTAAGATAGATTAATAATAAGACAAAACAATGTGATGGTAATGACCCCAACCTAACTGTACTGTTCCTAAATATCCCTTAACTTATAATGAAATAAAAACGAGTTCCTAGACACTGTTTTGATCAACAAATGTAAATGAACTAAATGACAATGAACCTGTCCTCCTTAGCCGAGACTAAACACCCGGTCATGGTACCCTTAGCTGGATGCTCCTGCATCACAATTTATCTTATAGTTGATTAAATTTGTATGAATTTATAGATATAGATTTTGTTTTATCTTATGAAATAAAATTGGCCCTTAAATTTGGTAATCACTAGCTTGATTTTTCAAGAATCTCCCTCTCTCTCAAATTCAAAAGATTTGCCACATCATTAAGCTCTTTAAGTAATTTCCCTGTGAAATATGTATATTTAGAAGTTTCTTATACAATAATTTAAACTTATTTCCTATTAGCCTTTAGTTCAACAACCTTGCAAATTTCTGAATTCAGGCTTTTGTGATCCATAATGAATTAAGAAAAGTCTTTTGGTAGAAATCACATAACATATATTTTTGGTCAACACGTTTCGAACCAACCAGAGTGGTTCATCATAAAACTAGATGAAGAGGTAGACCGAGACAAAGGCTTAAATAGATAACAATGTAGAGGCCATAATTTCAAGTAACAACTATTTTTGAAAAATAATATTTAAATTATGATATTAATTTAATAAAAACAAATATTATTAAGTAACGGCTATATTAAATGGCTAGTTTTTGAAAAATAATATTTAAATTAATTTAT
>APFE031342301.1:81066-148124 GCA_000404065.3 Pinus taeda | reverse complement strand
AATTTAAATATTATTTTTCAAAAATAGTCATTACTTGAAATTATGGTCTCTACATTGCTCTCTATTTAAGCCTTTGCCTTGGTCTGCCTCTTCATCTGGTCTTGATGATGAACCACACTAGTTGGTTCAAACGGATTGGTCAAAAATTTCTGCTATGTGATTTCTACTGAAAGACTTTTCTTAAAACCTTGCAAATTATTATACAAATGAGTAGATTTAAATAATTGACATTGGATTTAAATAATTGAAATGTTTGGTATATGTTATATATAAACAAAAATATAATACTTTCCTTGTTACAGTAGGGATCACTTTTAGTTCGGGATTTATATAGTATTTTGAAGAAATGAAAATTGTTGCAAAGAATAAGTAAATTTGAAAAAGGCCTTGAAATGCTTCACTTTATTGTAGAACTCACATTTAGTTCAGGATTTATATAGTCTCTTGAAGAAACAAAAAATTGTTGTTAAGAAGAACTAATTTTGAAAAAGGTCAAATGCTCCACTTAGTAAATGGAGACGATATTCTTATGATCTATCGTTTTTTTTTTTTTTTTTTTTTTTTTTAAATTGACAGGATTGTATTTTATTAATCGCTTATAGAAATATATTTAACTACGCATGATAACTATATAGTACATATTTCACACATACTTGCAATTCAAACACTTTGTATGTGCACTAGATTCACCTTGCACACTTCATCACTACTAACTAATTTGTTATACTAACAATTACAAGTAGAGTAATTGAGGCTTATATTTTACTTTGGAATTTTGCACACAAGCTTATGCTCACATAATATAATTAGAAAAGAAGTGACCCATCATCCACACATCATTTCTTTTCTTGCAAGGAACTAACATCACATAGTGTAATTAGGGGAATTGTATTAAAGGATCATGAACCACATATCCACATACTTGCAATTCAAACATTTTTTATGTGCAATAGATTCACCTTGCACACACCATTACTACTAACCAATTTGGTTTACTAAGCATTACAAGTAGAGTAATTGCTTATATTTTACTTTGAAATTTTGCACACAAACATATGCTCATATAGTATCATTAGGAAAGAAGTAAGTGGCCCATCATCCACACATCATGTTATTTTCTTGCAAGGAACATACATCATATAGTTTAATTAAGGGGATTGTAAAGGATCACCGCGTATCCACATCAATTCACACTTTGTATGCTTACAATTTCATTTGCACAAACATTCACCCCTCATACTAAGCTCACTTAAATGTATAAAGGGTATCCTCTTTCCAAAATCATTGTACCTAATTTATTTGAACTTATATTTTGTTGCACATCCTAAGTGAAGCAAAGTCTTTTGAAAAGAAAACTTAACCTGAACACAATGAATTCCCCATGGGAGCCACAATATAATTTATATTTTAGGATAGGACCATGGTGATAGGCAACACATAAGCTGTCATGGTTGTTTTTCATATTGAACCACAAAAAGTTGTCTTTTGGGGAGCTTAAAATTCTACATCATCCAGTGACAAATCTAGTACATGGAGAGAAACCCATGAAGGTGGTAAGTCCTAGGTAGCAGATTATTATAGGTCTCCATGTTGTCTCCTGACATGTGGTAGGGTTTTTGGGTCCAAAACTGACAAGCAGAAGCTGAGATTCATCCATTCCCACTAAATGTAGGTAACTTATTGGCCAAATCTTAGGGCTTATTTCCCTATAGGTTGAGGTGTAGTAGCACTTAGACTTGAGGTGATCTTGGTCAAGTTACTGGAAGTGTCACCAACTCTTTTAGGACATAGCCCTAGTACGTTTTTTCCATTATAACCCTCTCTATACCTTCGTTGGTCTTTTGGCTGCTGGAAGAATTTCCAATGACATTTATGATGTGGCCCCAGTACCCTATTCTAAAATATTCACAAGGCCCAGCTACTACTTGAGTAGAAGGGAGTTAGGTATTTTTAGGAAGTTTTCTCATACGCTAAACCTCATATAAACCTTTTTTGTTGATTTTTTCACACATTCAAATTAAAGATAAAATTAACCCCTTTTTTCGCTTTGTATTATGTATGTGATTCATTTGGTTTTCCTAAAGAAAATGTATGTGTTCTAGTGTGCTTACAAATGCAACAATCTCAAGTGTCATTGATTTATTTCCTTTCTTGTCAACTGATTTATTTCTCAAAATAGAATTATTGTCATTAGTAACTACATGTTTCATAGGGATTATATCATCTTTAAGTGCCTCCTACATACAATTCACATTATCATGAAAATTAGTTTACCTTTCGTACATGCTAAAGCATTTATATTTCATCATCTTCGACATCACCCTTTTTTATGACACAAGGAATGATACCTTTGGTGGTGCATTCTTCTTCGACCTATGTTTCCATAAGCTTGAAACCATTTTTTTCCATGTTTCAACTTATAACCCTTGGTCCATGTCAACTTCTGTTACTAGTTGCCAAGTGTCAACTTGTTTTTCATTTAAATTTTCCCTAGGGTTTGTGACTAGAACCCTAGGGTTTCCAAATTGACTTTTGTTGAGTAAGGAGGAATGCTTTTACCTTTCATCATATTCTAAATCACCCTTTTTATTGACACAGGCACCGATACCTTTACTAGTGCGCTCTTCTTCAACCCATCTTTCCCTAAGCTTAAAACCATTTTGTTTGCATGGTTCAACTTATAACCCTTGGTCCATGTCAGATTATACTACCTCGTTACCAAATGTCAACTTGTTTTTCATTTAACTTTTCCCTAGGGTTTGTGACTAGAACCATAAGGTTTGTGACTATAACCCTAGGGTTTCTAAATTGGTTTTTGTTGAGTGAGGATGAATGCTTTTACCTTTCCTCATATTCTAAATCGCCCTTTTATTGACACAGGGGTCGATACCTTTACTGGGGAACTCTTCTTCGACCCATTTTCCCCTAACCTTGAAACAATTCTATTCCCATGTTTCAAATTATAATCCTTGGTCCATGTCAACTTTTGTTACCTAGTTGCCAACGGTCAACTTGTTATTCATTTAGCTTTTCCCTAGGGTTTGTGACTAGAAACCTAGGGTTTCCAAATTAATTTTTGTTGAGTGAGGAGGAATGCTTTTACCTTTCATCATATTCTGAATCACCCTTTTTATTGGCACTGGGAGCGACACCTTTACAGGTGTGCTCTTATTCAACTTATCTTTCCCTGAGTTCGAAACCATTTTATTTCCATGTTTCAACTTATAACCCTTGGTCCATGTTAACTTATACTACCCAATTTCCAACTGTCAACTTGTTTTTCATTTAACTTTTCCCTAAGGAGTGTGACTAGAACCCTAGGGTTTCCAAATTGATTTTTGTTGAGTGAGGAGGAATGCTTTTACCTTTCATCATATTATGAATCGCCCTTTTTGTTGACACAGGGACTGATAGCTTTACTAGTGTGCTCTTCTTTGACCCATATTTACTTGAGCTCGAAACCCTTTTCTTTTCATGTTTCAACTTATAACCCTTGGGTAATGTCAACTTTTGCTAAACCTAGTTACCTACTATCAAATCATATCATGATTTTCCACCTATGGTGATTTCTTAAATAAACATGTGTATATTTACTATTTGCTTGTCTTATGATGATTATTCACTTGAATTATAAGTATATTTTTCATTCCACTATGCAGGGATGGAAATTGAATAACCACATGAGGGAGAATATGTGTCCCATCAAGTTGATTAACCATATGATGATCAAGAGGTGCCCTATGGACCTGATCAACCACTAGAGGAAAATGTGCCCTATCAAGTTGATTAATTGTCACTAGGGGAACAACATGTGCCATGTCAAGCTAATAAACCAATAGATGAAGATGATTTTCCCTATCAAGATGATCAACCACTGGAAGAACCAATTAGCCCCTCTCAAGTTGAGAGGATAATAGGGAGTTGCAATGGTTTGGAAAGGGGTGGACCGTTTGCAAAAAACTTGGATGCAAGCACAATAGGGGACCTTGGGGATCCTATCCCTATTCAAACTATTAGATACCATTTCAATAACATCATTGGACAACATTTTGAGAAACATTTAGTTGTTTCACGAGCTCAGATACTACATGGGTTGATCAAACATAAGAAATTAAAACATGCCACAAAGCTTTTGGGTGTCCAATATGATAAAAGAAAGAAGACACATATGAATGTCACTGAAAATATATCAAAGGCATTCACTATGTTTGGAAAAACAATAAAACTCGATGTTTTAGCTACGCACAGGGAAATTAGAAATTCTATTGTTTCACCAAGTACATCATGACAACAAAAGTTGACAATAATGTCAAAATTGCTCCATGTATCAAGAAAAACCTTGCACAAGCATACCAAATTTAGGGTTTGAGTAAATGAAAATGATGAATATTATTGTTGGGATATTATCAACATACAACCCTACCAAGACATGCTTATAATAGGAATCAGAGCATTTGTGATAGATTTTTGGGAGAACCATTCCATGCTATTCCAGATTGAATGCATGTCGTACGACATCACATAGGTAAAGGTGAGTATGTGGAACATGCTAAGAACTTTGTATAAATCACAGAAGTTGTAATGTTAGAGGAATTTTAGGAAAGCAATTGCCATGTGAATATATCCATAAGGATGTTTCAAAAATTGAATTTGTGGTTTATTGGGCCTAATACAATTTGTGACACATGTTTTTGTCGATATCGTGTTGAATTTTAGCTTCATTATGACACTATATGAGAATTTTATAAGAATCAATGTCACGACAACCCTCCTCCTATAGTGCGTGATTTTGTTTCATCAATATTGTGCAGAAGGGAGCTAGAAGAATCGTATTACAAGAAAATATGTATGGGTGGAGAAGATGCACTGAATGTGGTGATTTGGCATTGTTCCATAGGAACTTTCTTATTGATCCCAAATAGTCTGGGATATCATATGTCACCGTCACATGGAAGAATTATAAGTATGACGTGGGAAATCAACCATCTTCTTCAGATCTAGCGCCTAATAGGATCAACTATGTTGAGGATGAGATTCCTATTTCATAATGTACGGGGGTGTTTCAAAACTAGATCTATAAATATATCAAACACCCACACAAGTCTAGGTGGAAAGCGTTTGAATTTAAGCATTCTCGTGAAGTATTTCAATCAAGCACAATCTTATTAGTGGTGGAATTTGCTGATAAATACACATTTTCTCCTTAGACAAAGATACAGAGTGAGTATTATCACTTAGGCCATGTGTCCATATTAGTACATGTTCTGTACAAACATGCACAATTTAACATTGATGGTTGGATGAGTCACGTGATGTGATTAAGGAGTATCACTTTTACATCAGTAATGATCATGAGCATGACACATTGTTCGTGCAACATTGCTTTGACCTAATTTATGAATCATTAAAAAAAGGGCATATCATTAAGGAAGCATTGGAAATGGTGAGATGGTTGTGCAGCAAAGTTCAGGTCAACAAACACTTTTTATTAGTTGATCCGACTACATAAGAAGATAAAAATTCAGCATACTTGGAGCTACTTTGAAATAGGATATGGAAAGGGTGAGCATGATGGTGCAGGTGCTTGTGTGAAGCGAGCAATTAGAAAGTACCAAATGGGTCATGATGTAGATCGAATCAAATCATCACTAAAGGTGGTCAAATGGTGCAGATCCTGAATCTATAAGGTTTGTGCGTGGTTTCTTCTGAAATATTGAACTTGGTTATGTGCATATATCCATTCCTTGGTATTGTAATATTGTAGAAGGAACAAGGGAATTACACTCGGTGCGGAGCAAAGACATGGGGGAAATATTTTTCATCGAGACAAGAAAACTCACATGTTTTTTGTGATTTTTGCGTCGTTGTTGATGGAAGTAGACTTGATCACTATGAAAAACATGGGTACATGGAAGGATGGAAATATGTCCCTCCCTCTTAATCCAAAGGGACCTCGTCCAATTCTAACGTCATTATTCTAATTGGTTTCATCATTGTTCCTATTCCTGATAATATTTTCTTCCTTTATTTTCTTAGTAAACCTTATTGTATTTCTTGTATAATGACATGCATTGTGCCCATGGTTATTACACTTGTAACATTCAATATGGTCCAATAGTGGAGCAAATGAGTTGTAATTTTAACACCACCTTCTTTAAGACTTCTAGTTTTGTTACTCATAGAAATATTCTATGAGGTCTTATAAGATACTCTACTTCTATTTCTCACATATTCATTTCTTATATAAGCTGTAAAATTTATTACTTTATATGAAAAAATATTACAAGCAAAGAAACAACCAAATAAAAGATTTTGATATTGAGATGTGAAAGGCCTTTTTGGTGGATTAGCTCTTCTAAATTCATTCGTGTTGATCTTTTGAGAAAATTAGGTCTCTATTGGTCTTCATCTCCTCTCCTTGTGCTATTTTCATATCATTTTGGAATTTCTTCATTTTCATTTTTTTATTATTGCTTGATTCTCCCTTCGAGGTATTATGATTTTCATTGTAGAAAAGACCTATTTTAATGAAAGGTCACCTTTTATAGCCGAGAATATCATCTAAGATTTTGGTATTCTTTCCAAAGGTCAAGATTTTCCAATTGAGCATTTGCTTTCTCTAGTTCCTTTCTCAAGAAAATAACTTTTGCTTCTAGATTTTCATAATCTTCTTCATTTTCTTTCAACTAGCTTCTCACGACTTGTTCTACTCTCTTTTCCATTTCTAGTTGTGTCTTTAAGATATAGTTTGGTGTTTCATGAAGATCATGATCCTTTTTCTTATTGCATTTTTATAATGGTTCCTTCTACTTTTTTATCTTGCCTCTGAGTCTATCTATTTCTTCTAGGGAACTAACAAGTTATACTTCAAGCTTTACTTGTCCATCAATATCATAGTAATTTGAATATGTTTTCTCTTCTTGATTGCATTCATAGTATTTATTATCATTATTTTCATCAATTGCTATGAATTTTTTTGTCAAGTTCTGGAATATTGAACTTGGTGATGTGAATAGATCCATTCCTTGATATTGTCATATTGTAGAAGGAACAAGGGAATTACACTCAGTGCGAAGAAAAGACACGGGGGAAATATTTGCCATCGAGACAAGAAAACTCACATTTTTTTGTGATTTTTGTGTTGGTGTTGATGGAAGTAGACTTTATCACCATGAAAAACATGGGTACATGAAAGGATGGAAATACGTCCCTCCCTCTTAATCCAAAGGGACCTCATCCAATTCTGACATCATTGTTCTAACCAGTTTTGTCATTGTTCCTATTCTTGATAATGTTTTCTTCCTTTATTTGCTTAGGAAACCTTATTGTACTACTTGTATAATTACATGCTTTGTGCCCATGGGTAATACACTTGTAACATTCAATATGGTCCAACACTGGAGCAAATGAGTTGTAACTTATATCACCACCTTCATTAAGACTTCTAGTTTTGCTACTCATAGAACTATTCTACGAGGTCTTATAAGATCTTCTACTTCTATTTCTCACATATTCATTTCTTACATAATCTCTACAATTTATTGCTTTATATGAAAAAATATTACGAGCAAAGAAACAACCAAATAAAATATTTTGATATTGAGATGTGAAAGGCCTTTTTGGCGGATTAGCTCTTCTAAATTCATTCTTGTTGATCTTATGAAAAAATTAGGTCTTTGTTGGTCTTCATCTCCTCTCCTCGTGCTATTCTCATAGCTTTTTGGAATTTCTTCATTTTCATTTTTTTTTATTGTTGCTTGATTCTCCCTTGGAGGTATTATGAATTTCATTCTAGAAAAGACCTATTTTAATGAAAGGTCACATTTTATAGCTGAGAATATCATCTAATATTTTGGTATTCTTTCCAAAAGTCAAGATTTTCCAATTGAGCATTTGCTTTCTCTAGTTCCTTTCTCAAGAAAATAACTTTTGCTTCTAGATTTTCATAATCTTCTTCATTTTATTTCAACTAGCTTCTCACCACTTGTTCTACTCTCTTTGCCATATCTAGTTGTGTCTTTAAGATATAAATTGGTGTTTCATAAAGATCATGATCCTTTTTCTTATTGCATTTTTATAATAGTTCCTTCTACTTTTTTATCTTGCCTCTAAGTCTATCTATTTCTTCTAGGGAACTAACAAGTTATACTTCAAGGTTTACTTTATGTCAATATCATCATACTTTGAATATGTTCTCTCTTCTTGATTACATTCATATTATTTATTATCATTCTTTTCATCAATTGCTATGAAGTTTTTTGTCAATATTAGATGCATATCCATCACTCTCCCATGAGGAGATATTATCTTCTCTAGAATAAAAACTATTCTTCTTGGAATACTTTCTTAATTCGTGTCTATAAGACTTGATTATATTTTCATGCTCTTAGACATCATCACTATCCTCACATTTTGCATATGGACATTTAGTAGAAAATTTCTTATGCTACTACAATTAAAACATTCAAATGGTAGCTTATCTTTGTATTTTCTAGATCCTATTTTCATCTTTCTCACAAACTATGCTTCTTTTGCATTTGATTCATTACTGGAATAATCATTGACTTTAAGTTCTTCTATTTCTTTGAAACTTTGAAAGTTGCTTCCTTC
Organism: Pinus taeda; assembly: GCA_000404065.3. Classification (NCBI taxonomy): domain Eukaryota; kingdom Viridiplantae; phylum Streptophyta; class Pinopsida; order Pinales; family Pinaceae; genus Pinus; species Pinus taeda. Next base: position 139,514 of record APFE031342301.1, on the reverse strand, counting down.
ACAGTTGACTTTCCTTTTTCTATCCTCATTTAATATACAATGAGAATCCCATGGATCTCATCTATCTTCAAATTTTCCACATCTCTCATTTCTTTAATAGCTAAGACATTTGCATAAAAACTTAAGGGGAGAGATCTTAACACCTTATGTAAAATAATTTATTCCTTAATTTCTTTATAAAGTCCTCTAATAGTATTGACAATCTCATCCACATGAAGGAAGTGGACTGCAATATTTTCTTCATCATTCATCTCCAGACTATTAAACTATCTTCTACAGGTTTGAAGTTTTTCCCTCTTCATGTTATCATCTCCTTCATAACTATTTTGAAGTTTTTCCCAAATCATTAGGAGCAGAGATGTAATATTCAATGAAAAGGTTTTGTATAAGGATCAGTTGCAGGAAAATAAATAGGAAAGAGAAAACAAAGAATACATAGTGCTTGACAAGATCACAGGAAAAGTGATGGTGCCTAAAAATCATAATGATCAACAGCCAAAACAACAACCAGAACAGTAACAAGCACCTCAAACACCTGATAGTGGTGTTAGAAGATCTACCAAGATAAGTAGACCCCCTGAACTATACTCTCCTTCATTATATTATGTATTGTTAACTGATTCTGGTGAACTAGAATGTTATGAAGAAGCAGTGCAGGTAGAAACCAGGAAGAAGTGGGAGCAAGCCATGAAAGAAGAGATGGACTCCTTAGCACATCACCAGACTTGGGACTTAGTAGGTTGCTTGCAGGTAAAACAATATTGCAGAATAAATGGGTTTACAAGTTGAAGGAAGAAGATGGAGGTAGAAAAAGGTATAAAGCTAGACTTGTGGTGAAAGGTTTTGCACAGAAAAAGGGTATAGACTTTGATGAGATATTTTCTCCTGTTGTGAAAATGAATTCAATCAAAACTATTCTAAGTCTAGTAGCAGCTGAAGATTTGCATCTTGAGCAGTTAGATGTAAAGACAACTTTTCTCCATGGGGATTTGGAGGAAGAGATATATATGCAGCAGCCACAAGGATATGAGGTAAAAGGGAAGGAGAAACTAGTGTGCAAGTTGAAGAATAGCTTGTATGGCTTAAAATAGGTTCCAAGGTAGTGGTATCTAAAATTTGACAGGTTTATGTCTAAACAATGTTTACTAGATGTCAGTCTGACCATTGTGTTTATCTCAAAAGGAAAAATGATGGCAACTATATTATATTGTTATTGTATGTATATAACATGCTTGTTGCAAGTTCTAACATGCAGGAAATAAATGCGCTCAAAATCAAATTGGCAAACTCATTTGCAATGAAGGATTTGGGTGCTGCAAAACAAATCCCTGGTATGACAATAACTAGACACAGGAAGAATTGTAAATTAACATTGTCTCAAAGTGAGTACATAGAAAAGGTGTTCCAAAGGTTTAATATGCAGAATGCAAAACCAATTAGTATAACTTTGGCTAGCCATTTCAAATTAAGTAAGGAGAAGTGTCCCAAAACTCAGGAAGAAGTGGCTCATATATCTAAAGTTCTATATGCATCAGCAGTTGGAAGCTTAATGTATGTAATGGTTTGCACAAGGCTTGATATTGCACATGCAGTGGGAGTTGTAAGCAGGTACATGAACAATTTAGGAAAAGAACATTGGATGGGGGTGAAGTGGATTCTTAGGTATTTGAGAGGTACCACAAATCAAGCATTATGCTTTGGTGGTTCATACATTGCTCTACAGGGATATGTTGATGCAGATATGGTGGGTGATAGAGATAACAGGAGAAGCACAATAGGGTATGTGTTTACTGTAGGTGGAACAATTGTCAATTGGGTATCAAAAATGTAAAGTATTGTCGCACTCTTAACAACAGAAGCATAGTATGTTGCTGCTATAGAGGCTAGTAAAGAAATGATTTGGTTACAAAGGTTTTTGGTTGAATTGGGTAAGAAGCAGGAGTTGGAAAGTTATACAGTGACAGCCAGAGTGCCATACATCTTGCAAAGAACTCTGCATTTCATTCCAAGACTAAACATATATGGCTCAAGTACCATTTCATACGGTCAGTGTTGGAAGATGGACAGTTGAAGCTGGAAGAGATACACATTGGCCAGAATCTTGCAGATATGTTAAAAAAAGTTGTAACGAGGGAGAAACCGAGAATTTTCTCAGTTTCAATTGGTCTTCAAGTATGATGAAGAAGATAAGAAACAACCAGGTCCAAAGTGGAGTCATTGTCCATCAAATGAAGTAGCGGTGGAGTTGCTATAATCAGTCTCCAAGTGGGAGATTGTTGGGTGTGGATCTTTATTATCTTCTATATTCAAAGGTATCGCTGCATTGGACCCCAGTTCGTAATGGGGTGGCAATGCCACCTGTAAAATATTCGCTGCAGGGGGGGTCCGGGGGGGCGTTGCGACCTTTGGGAGCCCCCCCTGGCGGGGGATTAGGGGTAGCACCCCTGAAGCTAAGAATAGATGTAAAATTTCCTTGTAAAATGTTGTAATTTCGTAGTCAATCTGGGGCGTTCATTAGGTGGATATTTGACGGTAGAAGTTATGTTTAATTTAGGTTTTTTTGCCTAGAAGACAACCCTTGTTATATATGAGGGAATTGTATTGCGTCTATGCATATCTGTATTCTAAGTGAGGAAGAGAGAGGAGATTGACAACGAAGAGGGAATTACATCGGATCTGTTTTAGGTTGTATCTCTTTAGTTTACTGGATAATATAAAAAGAAGGACTAGTTGTTTCTCCATGGATGTAGCCCAAACTAGGTGAACCACGTATATCTGTGTCTCTCTTGTTTTATGTGTTTTCTGTGTTTATATTTCTGCAATATTTTATGTGTTCCATTGCTCTGTAATATATAATTCTCTAACATAATATGCCCAAATGTGTAATTACATCAACATACAATGCTCAAACTGAAAAAATAACACTGTCATTATGTCTAGAACACCCAAAAACCCCTATGTAGGCTCTTCTTAGGCTTAGAAAGGCTATAAAATGGCCAAGTTAGACATCCTTCTCTATTTCTCTACTAACTGTTCTGAAAATTTGTCCCTCTATCAAAATTGGCAATGAAAATCGGCTTTGGAAACCTTGCAAGGTGAAAAATTCACAATTCCAAGTGGCAAGTTCGGCCAACGAAACTCCACGATTTTGGTGCAAATAGTAGAACCGTTATTCATGATAATAGGGTCATGCTCGTATTCTTCTGTCTCCAGGTCAATCGTATGGAAGTAATATGACCGTGGGACATGGGACATAGGCCACGCGCCTCGCTGGCCTCGCTTTTGGTCACATTATAGTTATGTGACAGGGGGCTGGGTGTGAGGAGGGTGCCACACACCCACCCCTCCAAAATATTTCGCTGACGGTTATACTAATTCAACAAACCAAGGGCTCGGTGATCGCAGGTTGCCACACATTCACCCCTTTTACCTTACACCACAGTCATGAAATTCCATATAACTTGGGCTGGGTTGGTTGGGCGTGCCCATTGGCCCGACCATCCACCCCAATGACGAAACTGGAAGACTTTAAGTATAACTGACCAACATTGTTATAACAAGAAACAACGTGAAGTAACGGTGGAATGGTGGATTGTGTTAGGAGAGGTCATGGGATTGATTCCTCTAGAGTGTTAATCATTCGAACCCAACCAATTTTGGTCCAATCTAGGGTTCCACGTGGTGTCCCATGATTAGGCCACATGTCACCCGCTCATTGGCCCAAGTGTCCAAATTTTATTCACCCACCACTGTTTAACCATCAGCTTTCGTGTGTCAGCTTAGGATTGGCCCTTCCAACCACCATACCACACAGTCAGATGTCATCGTTACATCATCATACAGACTGCTACATGTTAGCTATACACTTTCCAATCAACCCTCTAAGTTGACTTTTTCAATGTTTGCCAAAAACTTCAGAACACAATAAATTCCTCATACAATGTCAAATTGATGTGATTCAAGCGCCGTTGGAATCAAAACGATGAGGTCTATCATTTGGCTATGGTTTTGGGATAATTTGAGTACTTTTATATTTGATCCCCTAGATCATTCCTTCCCACTAGAAGCTTTTGGACCACCAAAAGTTTGTTTTTACTCATCAAGTAAGTGAGGGTACAACTCCCTCATTTTCTCGATCTTAATCCACCTTGATTTACTTAGATTGGTACCTTTGATCCCCACTTGAAGATACTCCAGATTTCCTTTGCGTGAAGTCCTTATCATCCTATCAATAAATCAGTCTTCCTGAACCTTATTTAAATATTTAGGAGAAAAATATCCTATAGATGGAATCTGAATATTCCCTTCTTGATCATCAATCATTTTTTTTTACAGAATCGGTTACTGATATATTATAAAAACTTTCAGGGACTGAGTCCTATTACATGCAGATGAAAAACCATGGCAGTAAGGATCCAAAATGGGTTCGCAGACCCTTGATCCTTGTTGCTACATAAACGGTAACTAAAATGAAAGAGATAACGGCTATATTGCCGGATAAAAGAGCCTGCAAGCCAACAAAATTTGCAATCCATAAGTCCTAGGGGTACTGCTATTAATTGAGTCGTCCGGGAGAGATTCTTTCCTTGCGCTGGCTTTGGTTGAGGCTTCCTCTTGCATGCTTTGGGTTAAAGTCCTGATATGAGCTATTGCTTCCTCTAGGTGGGTGCATCTCTCCTTCAGGGCCTCGATCTCTGCTTTTTGTTTCTCCAGCTTCTTCCTTTTTGATCTATTGTATGCTTGATAATCATATTTGAGGTCGTTGAATCGTTTGATGAATCTGGCTATCATGAAGGTGTGCATTTTATAGAGAGTACATTCGTTGTTCGTAATGACATTTTCTAAAGGATTGGTAGCGGGTTCCTGAGCTCCCTGCTGGTCTGCCATTTCGCTGAGCTGGGGAGAAGAACCAAAGTGTTTATGCTGCAGAGGGCGGTTTCTGGAGATGAGGGCAATAAAGGGGAATAAAGCGTGCTGAAAGGGGGAGTGCAGAGCTGATTTGCACAGGAGGGGGACCAAAAGGAAGGGGGAGGAGCTGGATAACAGAGGAGCAGAATAAAGAGGGGGGGAGCACTAAGACAGCCAGACAAACAACCAGTTAGTGGAAAAAGAGAATCTGAAATTGAAATTGCCTGAGTTTACCGCTGTTGAGGAACGTAATCCAAGCTCCAAATGAATGTGCACTACTTCATGAGAGAGTCTGAGCTGGGAGGAGGCGAGAGCCAGGACCTTCGAATCGGTGAAGAATGAGATTAAGGAGAGAGCCATGCTTCTAGATATAGAGGGAGAGGGGCAGCTCGTGCGAGAGATCAAGTGAGGATGGATCCGATTCTTGAGGTGACTGTAAATCCAGTTAGAGATTTTGCTGCACGCAAGGGAGATTTTGGAATGAAATCCATCTTAGCAGAACCTGAGAATGATGGTGGAGGTCGAATAAAACATGAGTTCGGAATTGAAAGAGGTGACATATTCGATCACAAGAGCGAGGATCAGAGAGAGGAGGGACTCAGTGGCACAATCGAGGAGATTTGGCAGAGAGTGGGGAGATTTGGGGATATGCAGATTTCGAGAAGGATGGAGTCTGAGGTGGCCCAGATTCTGAAGAGAAGGGGAGGGATAAGACTCTTTAAGGAATTGCTTTGTCATAAGAGGGATCATTTTCTCTGACTTGGCCTATGGGTCTACTGGTTGCCTTGTTGGTCTGATCATCTGCCTCTTTGCTGCTACTCCTTAGCACATGTTTGAAGGTGGCCCCTTTTATGTCTCTTATGTTGTCAATGATCCTGGTTTTGATATTGTTCAAGGCTATTTGCTTAAAATCCCTCCCTGATACCATAACAGCTATAATAATGGCTGAATCACCCATTATGAGCGGATTTTGAAGACCAAGTCTCTTAAGAATAGAAGTGCCCAGGAGAAGGCTATAAGCCTCGGCCTTATTGTTGGACATTATGCCCAATCCCCACTCATAAGACACCATAATTTTGCCTTGATGATCTTTGATGACTCCTCCTGCACCTGCCTGACCCGGATTATTTTTGGAGGCCCCATCGAACTGAAGGGAGGCCCTCTTTTGGTTTAGTATCCACTCTCTGATTTCCTCATTAGAGCCTCTTAGCTTCCAATATTTCTTTTTCTAGCCTGTATTTGATGCGTTGGAGCTCCTTGAATCGTGACTGAATTTGCCCATCCATTCAACTTCCCTTGGGTTCCAGAATTCTTGATCTGATTGAGATATTCCATTAGCACTTATGGTCTCGGAGATGAGAGCAATTGTTTTTGCAAGGGTGTTGGAGATGATGGGCTTCTTGTTGTTAAAAATGCATTTATTTCGGGTGATCCAGATTTGCCAACAAAGGGTTGGAGGGATGCTGTTCCACAGTCTTTTGGCAAGAGTTTTGTTTTTCTTGGGGTAGGGATAGTTGTTCCCCCAATTTTTTTGGAGAGAGGTGATCTGGTTGGGCATTTCTCCTATACTTAAAAGATTGGTAATGAGCTTCCAGCAATTTCGGGCAAAGGAGCATTCTAGGAAGAGGTGATTGCTGCTTTCTTCCACTGCTCTGCACAGGCAGCATATTGAGGGACCGAGGATGCCTTTCTTCCTTAGATTTTCCGTTGTGAGAATTTTGTTTTTGAGGAGAGTCCAATTAAAGAACTTGATCTTTGGGAGGTATTCAGGAGTCCAGACCACTTTATGGAGAGTCCAATTATTGGTGGCTGTGGCATTTTGGAGGATTTTGTAGCCTTCTTTGACTGTGTAGTTTCCGCCATTGGGATCCCAAACATACTTGTCCTCGAACAAACTGTTAAGGGGAGCTGACCCTGAGAGAGATAGCTTGAGGTCAGCCCATAGCTCCCTTAGATTGTTTGGAAGGGGGAGGCGCTTCCAGCCCAGCCACCTTTTTTGGTCCCAACAGGAAATGTCATATAGGGACTTTAGGTTTTTTGCTTCCATCCACATTTGCAGAGGTCTGAGATTTTGGAGTGCATCCCTTGGTTCTGAGCCCATTATACGACCAGTCTAGATGTTAATGTCTCTTCCACTTCTCGGAGCTCTTGAGATATAGTCTTTGAAATGGGGGAGAGTTTTTTTTATAAGTTTCCAGACTGGGGTGCACTGCCTGTCAACGATTGATTTCGAGAGGATGTTGGAGTTGGGGCCATTCAGGTATTTTCTTTTGATTACTTCTGTCCACCAGGTGCCTTTCCCATTGAGGATTCTCCAAATCAGCTTGAAACCCATGGCCATGTTGGCTAGTCTTGGAATTCTTATTCCTAGCCCTCCTTTTTCAAATGGTAGAATGACCTGATCCCATTTTACAAGGCTGAATTTTTTGGAGTCCTGCCTTCCTCCCTGCCACAAGAAGCTCCTGATAATTAATTCCATGTGCTTATGAGTGCTGGCCGGGGCAAGAGTGACTACGAACTGATATATGGGGAGGGCTGAGAGAATGGCTTTTATGAGAGTGGTTCTTCCAGCTAGGTTGAGCCAAGACATCCCCCAACTCTGAAGTTTTCCTCTCAGCTTCTCTATGAGTTTCACCCAAATTTCAGTTTTGACCGATTCCTTTGCTAAAGGCAATCAGAGTTACATGAAATGGCTCCAGTTCCTTTGAGCTGGGATGTCCAAGATTGAGGAAATTCTCTGAATAATATGTCTGGGGATGTTCCAGGTATATATCATGCACTTGTTGTTATTGAGCTTTCCTCCGGACGCTTGAAGAAAGGACTCTAACGTTTTCTTGAACCTTCTTGCCATGAGACTGGAGGCTCCTCCAATTAGGAGGGTGTCATCTGCGAAGAGAGAGTGGTTTATCCCCTTGGTTCCACGCACTATGCTGATTCCTGTGATTTCTTTTTGCCTGCGAAGATTTTCCAAGTGTATGCTTAGTGTTTCGGCCATAATGATGTAAAGGAAAGGGGAGAGAGGGCAGCCTTGTCTTAGTCCCCTTGAGCTTCTGAAGCAGTTGCTTGGCCTGCCATTGGTCAGAGGGGCTGTCCAAGGGTAGAATATACACTCCATGATCCTGCTGATGAAGATACTGGATATCCAAAATTTCCCAAGTGCTGCCTTTAGAAATTGGTGGTTGACTCTATCAAAGGCGTTTGCCATGTCTAGTTTGATAATCATGCCCTTTTCCTTTCTATTTATGCTGCTATGAATTGCCTCTTGGATAAGAATAACGTTATCCGTAATTTGTCTTCTGGGAACGAAGCCTCCTTAATTCTCAGAGATGAGGGAGGGGAGGAGATTTTTTAGCCTGTTGGCTAGGATTTTGGTGATAATTTTATAGGAAACATTGCACAGGGAGATTGGGTGGAATCGGTTGAAGGATTGGGGGTTGGGGTCCTTGTGGATGAGGGCTAAGTGGGAATATTTAATGTTGTTCCCCATTTTTCACTTTGAGAAGAAGTTTTTTACCATTCTAATGAAGTCTTTCTTAATGGTTTCCCAATGATTTCTGTAGAATGCCATTGTGAACCCGTCTGGACCCGGTGCCTTGTCCTGCGGCATGATGAAGACCGACCACTCAATTTCCTCTGTCGTGACCTCTTGGTCCAGCTCGTTTTTTTGGTCTTCTGAGATTTTATTTTCGATTAGGCTGAGGAATTCCTCATTACCGTGAGGTTGGGGGTCAGCGGATAGGAGTGAGTTGAAGTGTCTAGACGCAGCCTCTTTGATTTCCTCCTGGTCCCTTAGCTCTCTTCCGTCAACCATGATTCTCTCTATTTGGTTCCCTGCACGTCTGAGCTTTAGGATGTTATGAAAAAAGTAAGTGTTTTTGTCTCCAACTTTGAGCCAAAGGCACCGAGATTTTTGCCTCTGCTCTTCTTCTTCCATCCTATTCTGCCTGTACAATTCTTTGTACATTTCATTCTCTTTGGCCTGATCTTCCTCTGTATTATGGATTCTCTCCTTTTCCTGGCTCCATTGTTCAAGCTGAATATGGAGATCAGTTCTTTTTTTACTTTCCTCTGCAGCGTGGTTTCTTGCCCATTGTTTGATGAAAGTCCTGAGGGATTTGAGCTTAGCTTCCCAGATGTAATGGGGCGAGCCAATAATTTCTTTTGCCCACTGATCCTTGATCAAGTTTCGAAATTCTTCTTTACTGTCCCAAACCTTGTTGTATTTAAAGGGGAGAGGCCCCATGTTCTTTCCTTTGTCTAAAGTCAGAGCCACTGGTTTATGATCTGAAATGTAACCTTGGATGATTTTGCTTTGGATATTTGAGAATCTTGCCACTATTCTTTCTTGGACGAGAATTCTATCTAATCTCTCTTTTATATTGTTGTTTCCAGTTCTTTTGTTGCTCCAAGTGAATCTCCCATTTTGCGGAGGAATATCCACTAGATTATGGGTTTCGATTATTGCTTCTAGGGAGTCTCTTAAGGGATCAGCGTAGTAATTTCCTCCTAATTTCTCGTTAGCATTCCTTATTAGGTTTAAGTCCCCTCCAAGGAAAATGTTCCTTCCTTGAACTGCCATGAGATCTGAGTTTATTGAATCCCAGCATGAAGCTTTGTCCCTATAATGGTTAGGGGCGTATATGTTGTAGATAGAGTATTCCTCTTTTGAGGCTTTATTCTGTATGTCCGTTCTTACCCACCAGCTATAAGACTTTTGCTCTTTGAGTTCCCATTTATTTTTGTTCCATAGTGTTCGTATGCCTCCTGATGTGCCAGCTGCGCTTGTTGCTATGCCTGCATAGTTTTTGCTTCTTTTTGTGTGATTTTGGAATTCTTGTTCTGTGATTTTGGTCTCCTGGAGTAGGAGAAGGTCTGGTTGTTCAGATTTGAGGAGATCCCGGACTGCATTTTCTTTAAGGGAGGAGCCCATCCCCCTACAATTCCAGGAGACCAAAATCATCATATACCTTGTTTGGTATGTGCCCCGCTTTTCTCTTTCATCCTTTCTCCGCTTCCTTTTGATTTGTCTAGAAATGTGTCCATTGGTTGCTGCATTCCGGTGGCCATTTCTTTTGCTGCGTTTTCATCTCTGATTTCTTTATTGGACTTTCTACCAACTTTTCTAGGGGGATCTGTGGAGAGGTTGTTTTCCTTTGATTTGTTTCGGGTTAAGATTCTTTCCACTGTTGGGGGGGGAGAAGGCTGGGGGAGGGAGAGAGGGGAGGAGATAACAAGGGCGGTGCCTCTTGGGGAGGGAGGGGGGGATGGATGTCCCTCCGCGGACAGGGATTCAAAGGGGTTGGAGGAGGAGGGGAAATGAGGGACTGAGCCGGAGGGATGAGAAGGATGGGAGGGGTTTTCCGAGGGAACCTTTGTGCTTGGGCCTGGAGGGGGGTTTGGTTTTTTCTTTTTGACTTGTTCCCAAGCTCCCTCAAAGATTTTGATATTGTCTTCAGACTCATTTGTTTTAGATTTATTACATCTATTAGCGAAATGCCCATACTCATGACATACCTTGCACTTGAAGGGTAGCTGCTCGTAGTCCACTTGCTGTATGTGCATCCACTGGTCGACTTTGAGTTTGATTGCTTCCGACAGTCCTTTCCCCAAATCTACCTCAACACAGATCCTCGCGCACGCATGCATGTTCTCGTTTGGTTCAGATCTATCAAGGAATTTGCCAACTGCGTTCCCTATAGCCTTGACTGACTCATCCCCCCAGTAATGGAGCGGCAAGTGGGGCAGACGGACCTAGACAGGGACAGCACTGGGGACGTCCATTTCCGGGTCAAAGTCTGGAGTCCATCTATTTAAGTAGAGTCCCCGGGAGTCCATGAAATAGGGGCCGTTTCTGAAGATAAGGTTCCTATCCTCCTTGGATTTGAACACAAAGGTGTAAAATCCTCTTCCACAAAACCTGATTGCTATTTTCCCTTGCACTATCGAGTTCCAGTTTCGCTCAACCCATCTCTGGACTGATCTTGGGGAGGGCCAAAGTCCCGTGAATTGACCGACCAGGCCTCTTTCTACTAACGATATTGCTGCCCTCCTCGGGAGGGAAGGAGGGAGAGATACTTCTGGTATTTCATCTAATTTCTTGATGAACTTGGATGCTGTAGGTCGGATTTTGCCAGCTGCGTTCTCAGGGATGAGAGAGGCAAACATTTTCTCAAAGTCCTCTGGATCCTGAGGCGGGGGATCCATTTCTGCCATTGAAGAGTCAGATCTTGGGAAGAACAACGTGGGGGCAACTGGAGAGAGGCCACGGTGCTAGGGGAGGGCAGGAGGCCCAGGCACGAAGAGGGGGAGGCCAGCCGTTGATGAGCGCGGGCCTAGCAACAGCGCTGCTAGGCGCAGGGGGGCGCGGAAGCGTTGTCAGGAACCTTAGGGCACGCGCTGCTCCTTCGGTCGCCAATTTGTCATTCCTTGATCATCAATCATTAGAGGCTCATACAATCTCAAATTTTCCACTTTCACAACATAATAAATTTTCATGTAAGGTGGCAAATCTAATAAAAAAGCGTTGTTACCAATTTTCTCCAAGATTTTGAAAGGACGATATCTAATTGGATTGATCTTTTTGCCTTCACCTTGCATTGTTTTCTTGCTGATGTACAACCAAACTTGATCTCCCACTTGGAAATCATGATCAACCCTATGCTTGTCATGTCTTGCTTTTTACTTGTTTTTTCTTTTCTCTAGTTTCTCTTATACCCTTTGATGCACAATTTGAATTTTTTCAATGAAGTGTTTGGCTTTTTTCACATCACTATGTCCATCTATTGACGTGTCTTTGCCAAAGATGAATTCCAAAGGAGACTTCAGAAAATAACCCAAACAAACTTCAAATGGATATACTTGTGTAGATGAATGTTTGACATGATTGTAGGCATTATGGATGTAATGCAAATGCTCATCCCAAAGTTTATTATGCTTGCCTCAATATCCTTGAAGGATATGCATTACTCTTTTGTTCACTACTTCTATTTGGCCATTAGTTTGTGGATGAAATGTGGTGCACTTCTTCAACTTTGTGTCCATGAGTTCCCATAAACTTGACCAAAACTTCCCTACAAATCGAGAATATCAATTAGAAATAATAGAAGTGGGTAACCCAAAGTGAAACCATACATTTTGGAAGAACATCTTTGCAGTTTGTTCAACTGTAACCTGTTTCTTACATGGCATCAACACACACATTTTGCTGAAACAATCCACAAAAACATATAGATAATCATGACCTTTCCTAGACATTGGTATTCCCCCAACAAAATCCATATAAATACTTTTCCAAGGACGAGAAGGGATAGGAAGTGGAGTATACAAACTCAATATCCTATTACTTGGCTTTCTAGTAGCCCACATGGAACATCCTTTCACATATCTTGAAACAATTTCATTCATGTGAGGCCAATAAAAATACCTTTGAATTTGAGCAATTGTTTTGCCTATACCAACATGGCCAACAATAAGAGAAGAGTGGGCTTCCCTTATGACATTTATTCTTTCACCCTGTGGAACACGTAACTTGCTAATATGATACAACAACTTGTTATGAACATGATAATCCAATTGTTAAACATGATTGCCTTGACTCAAAGTTGCATAAACATCTTTACAATCTTCATCCTGAGCATACCATTCAATATAAATTTCATGCATGATAGAGTTATGTTTAATAATAAGAGATGCATTAACAATAGGCATCGATAACATATCTACAACTTTGTTGTATATACCTTTCTTATACCTGATTACCAAATAAAATTGTTGTAGGAATTCCATCCACCTGAAATGTCTAATTTGTTGTAGCTTGGTTTGTGATTGTAAATATTGCAAAGGTTGATGGTCAATATGAATAACCATTTCTTTACCCATCAAATAATGCTTCCATTTCTTTATGCTTTGTACCAAAGCATACAACTCTTTATCATAAGTTTGATAGCTAATTACTACATTGGTAAAGGTTTCAGAATGATAGATTTATTGGCTTACCATGTTGCATCAAAACTTCTCCCATAACATATGATCTCAGATTTGATCTTTTATTGAAATGTGATTTATTAGATTTTAAAAAGTGTTAATGCATGACTTTGAAAAACACCATTTTAAGCACATAAACATTTAAGCATGAAGAACTTATAAGAAATTTGCAGCAAATAAGAACATCAAACTTGTAAAGGATAGTGACACAACAGATAGTTAACGAAGTTCGGTTATCTTCAAGCCTACATCTTCAGGCCCTGGTTTTCAATGGGGAGGCTTTTATATTAAAATATTCAAAATCATGAATTACATAAAAGAAAATAGCTTTAGATACAATCCTAGAAAATCTTGTTGCAATCTACTCTATCTCAGGATCTTATAGCAACTCTCAGTTCTAAAAAAGTCTTCTCGGATCTCCCAAAAAGTGCCTTCAAAGTTTCGCCTTCAATACTTCAAAGCTACTCCAAAACTCTTCTCTTACCTCTCTCCCTATTCCATGTCCTAACATTACATATTTATAAGGTTTTGGCTAACCAAATATATCCCTCCATAACAATATTACATTAATAATCCTTATCACTCCATCCACCCACAAGCCTACCTTAGTTATCCATATCCCATGGCATATAATATTCAACCCTTATCGCTCCACATTAAACTTACTATATCCTTATTATAACAAACCAAAACAATAATTGCACCCCTCCCCAACCATATCTTAAAACTTATTAAAATTTATGAGTTGGCGGATTAACTATAGCGGAGGCCGATATTGCACGTTAGAGGTAATATTGATATGGCAGAGTTTATATATTGTGTTGGCAGAGATCTTGGCAGATGGATAAAGCATGGTAGAGTGGAGGTCTTGGTGGGGCCGCCATTTGCCATTTTTTTTTGTCTTAATACAATATGATTAATCCTTAAAACACACAAATTGCCTTTTTCACCCACATCAACATTCATATTTGCTGCTAATTTCCAGGCACCACTAAACAGTAATAAACCCAATAACACCATTGAAATTATTGACGTAGATGAAATCTACCCTACTTTTTCTTCATAGTTGAAACAAAACTCAACTTATCATGCTACAACTCTTGTCGATGTACAATTTTTTATTCCTTAAGCATGTCTCTTTGTTTGTGCTTAACTTTAATGATTTCATGCTTAGGTACTTTAGGTTGTACAACAACATTTTTACTGGCATAAGATGCGTGTTTTAAATGTTTCACTGTGAAAATAAATTTATCTACTTTTATGGGGTGAGAATGTACAATATATTCAAATCCTTTCTTGAACAAGTGATATTGATTATGTTCCCTGAAAAATATCGCTTTCAGATCATATAAATATGAGCTACACAAGACCATCCCACATGTATCTATTTTTACCACATCACACATCACACATCACCTTATCCTTAAATTGAGAAGTTATTGCAAATGATAACATACATTACTTAGTCACTCACAATTTTTGGTTTCTTCTCATCCAAATTAAAGTACAAGGTTTACGATTCTTTATGGTTTTCAATCCCAATTGCTTAACTACTTTTTCTGAAATTAGGTTAGCTTGAGATACACTATCTAGTAATGTGTCGATCTTTGTGTGTCTCATAACAACCCTTATATGAAATAAATTGCATATGCAATTATTAGAATCATTACCTTCATCATATCTACCAATCATAATCAATGATGTGATCTGTGACTTGTCACCCGAATTTGACCCTAAGTCCATCGGTTTCACTACTATCACAACCTTTTGCTTCCCTTTTCTGGTCCACTTTGGTTTCATTTTAGGATGCAATTGCCAAGAGTGGTCTTCGTCATGGCCCTCTTTCTTGTAATGTTTACAAGAGAGATTTTTAACCTCCATCTTAGTATAGTTTGCTTTCTTCACTTTTCCTTTTCCCTTGCTCTCATTTTTGGATGTCGATTTTGATGATAGCCCAACTCCTAATTTACCTTCTTCAATGTAAGTTTCTTGTGTTGCCACTTCGTCCAGGTTAGTAGGAATGAACATAAATACAATATTGCGAACATACTCAGGTAATGCTCCTATGTATTTCATTATAGTTTCTTGAGTATACAAAGGAATATCTAGCATCAACGCCTTCTTACAAAACTAATCTGTATATTCCTGCACTGAATGAACTTTCCTAACTTTTAGTTCTTTCCATTCTATTAAATCTTTTCCCTTATATCCCAATGAATATAATTCATTTCTAAGTGCAGTAATAAAATCAAACCATGATGGAAAAATATTACTGATATGCTGAGTACCTTTCTGTAACTTACTCTGCCACCAGATCAATGTTGTGCCTACTAAATGAAGCAATGCTAGTCTGATTTTGACTTCATCTTTAGTGATCCATTGTACGCTACAATAAACCTTCATTTTCCTAACCTAGAAGTCAAGCTTCTCAGCATCAACTTTTCCATTGTACATGGGCAACTCGAACTTAACATCGAGCTTCAATAGTGGCTTCAAAGTTTCAGATGGAGTCAAAAGAGAAGCGATAGGGTCTTTTTGATCGCTTTCATCTTCTTTTCCAAATTGTGATGGTTGTCCTTCTTCGTCTTTAGGTTTTGTGTATTCACCTTTTTCTTTATTAAATTATCGATACATTTCTTCGACCATGGCTCATAAGGTCATGAAAGCATCCACTTAGCCTGCATCAGATCCAAACAAATGATCATCGCTTCCTTCTTCAACCATCTCTTCTCCTCGAGTTGTCCTTCTTCTCGAACCAACTTCTTGATCTCCTTCAACAAGTTCTCCTTCAGCAAGCTTTGATTTTCTCTTCGTGATCATGCACACTTACAAATCACAATTATCGATAACTCACTTTGATACCAAATGATCGTAGATCTAATATTTTAATTAAATGTGATTTATTAGCTTTTAAAAAGTGTTAATGCATGACTTTGCAAAACACCATTTTAAGAACATAAACAAGCATGAAGAACTTATAAGAAATTTGTAGAAAATAAGAACAACAAACTTGGAACGGATAGTGACACAACAGATTGTTAACGGAGTTCGGCTATCTTCAAGTCTAGATCTCCAGTGCCCTGGTTTTCAATGGGGAGACCTTTATATTAAAATATTCAAAACATAAATTACATAAAAGAAACTAGATTCAGTTATAATTCTAGACAATCTTGCTGCAATTTTCTCTATCTTAGGATCCTATAGCAACTCTTCATTCTGAAAAAGGCTTTTGGGATCTCCCAAAAAGTGCCTTCAAAGTTTTGCCTTCAATACTTCAAATCTGCTCCAAAACACTTCTCTCGCCTCTCTCCCTATTCCATGGCATAACATGACATATTTCTAAGGTTTTGGCTAACCAAATATATCCCTCCATAACAATATTACATTAATAAACCTTATCACTCCATTGCAATATTACATTAATAATCATTATCACTCCATCCACCTACAAGCTTACCTTAATTATCTATATCTCATGACATATAATATTTAATCCTTATTACTCCAAATTAAACTTACTATATCCTTATTATAGCAAACCCAAACAATAATCGCACCCCTCCCCAACCATGTATTAAAACTTATTAAAATTTATGAGCTGGAAGATTAACTATAGTGAAGGTTGATATTGCATGGCAGAGGTAATATTGATATGGTGGAGTTTAGATATTGTGCTCACGGATATCTTGGCGGATGGATAAAGCATGGTGGAGTAGAGGTCTTGGTGGGGTTGCCATTAATGGCAGTCTCCGCTATTTCTTTTTGCTTAATACAACATAATTACTCCTTAAACATGTGTTTCGACCTTATAAACAAGAAACATTGTAGTCCGGTCGGTAAGGTTCCTGGTTTGTAGTTGATAGTTCACATGTTCAAATCATGTTAGCTCTGCCAAGGTCTTTTTAACAAATATTTAGTGAATCTGACGAGGCCACGTATCACCCTCTGATAGGGCCACGTGTTGCCTTGGGATTGATCCCAACGCGCCCAACTATAGCCTACCACTTGTCACCTTCTTGTGCTGCCACATGGCGGTCAAAATTTGACTGCCCATTGAACGTTCACTTTCCATTGACTTTGGCTTTTTGGAGATTGTCCTGAAAACTTTGACTTTGAATACCTTTCACATACAGACTCGTCTTTCACCCGTTCAAGTTGCATTGGAATAATTTTTCTGAGCTCTACGCAGTGATACTACTTTCGCTCAAATCCAATAAATTTTAATTTTGGAATTTTCTAGATCCTTGGTCATCCATTGATCAATTTCAGATCACATATTCAGTTGTATCGGTTTGAATTTCAAATGGTTGCTTAAGATCTAGAAGTGTTAGACCTAGTGTTGTACTGATTTTCTCTTTCAAAGTGTTGAAGGCTTTTTGTTGCTTGCCTCCCCACTGAAAGATCTATTTCACACTTGTCAAAGCATCTAATGGTGCTGCAATGAGTGAGAAGTTAGAAATAAATTTTCTCCAATATTGGGTTTCTCCCAAAAATATCCTACCTTCTGTTACATTGTTGGGCTTAGGCCAATGCACAATGACATCAAATTTTGAGGGATCAATCTCCAATTCACCCCCTCCTACATTATGACCCAAATAAACCAAAGAGGCTTTCCCAAATTCACTTTTAGAAATCTTCAAATAAAAATTTCCATTTTTCAAAACATCTATAACGTGTTTCACATGCTTGACATGATCTTCACGAGTCTTATTGAAAATCAAAATATCATCTAAGTAGACTAATTTTGTGAAATCTAGGGGCAACAAGGTAGGCAATTTATGTTAATTTGAAAACTGCTTGTAATGTATTTTTACTTAACTTTATTAGCTTCTTATTTCACTTGATTATAATTAGTGTTCTTATCATCAAACAACTACCAAACAATGAAGAAAAATGAGACAAGGGGACACAAGATATAGGCGATCATCTAGGGTTAAAAACTCTCCAAATGAGAGTAAAACCCGCTAGAATTCTTCTCTTCTTATAGATCTTCAATTTACGAATTCCAAGACCTATGACCCTTGACCAAGACCCTCCAATACCATGTCAAATATTTCTTGATTTAAAAAAATTTCTACAATTTTGATACCCAACAAATTCTTCTACAACTTCAACCAATAGATTTTTCTGCAACTTCGACCCAACAACTTCAGTGCTTCAACCTTTCACAGCTTTGACCTAGCTGCAATTTCCCAATTTTGATGCAACTTCATAGCTTCAATGCAGCTTCACAACTTCGATGCATCTTCATACTGTCACAATTTCGATGCATCTTCATAGCTTCAATGCAACTTTAGAATTTCATATTTCCTAGTAACTGTAAAAAACCTAACACAAGAGAGAGAGAGAGAGGCCCAAAACTTTGATATTTCTCTTCTTCTCCTTTTTCTTCCTTTTCCATCTTCTATCTTGTGGAGATTGAACTTCTCTTGAGAGTGTGTCCAAATGAGGTCAAGTTCCTTCTTATTTATAGGCTCTTGAGGGGTACAAATTGTTATCTTTAGGCTGACTTGTCCCTTCATGTAAGCCAACTTTATCTTTGCACCATGACAAGGCCTTAGAGGGTATTTTGACTTTATTTTGACTCAAATAATTTTTCTTTACAATATGCAACATGCCAAAAAGGGTATTTCATACATGACAATGAATCAATTGACTTGTAGACTCAATGACAAGCCATAGAAGCAATCAATGGGTGCTTGACCTAAAAATAAATATCCCTTGAGCATGAAACCCATGCCTCAAGAATAAAAATAATAAATTTGCTTTTCTCTTTTCATTAAATACATCAAATCATGATTACATATATCAATATGAAGACCGAACCTAGTTACATATTTCAACACTCGATCTTAACTAGGGAGGTATTCATAATCCATACAAGGTACTTTGACATTCTCAATCTGAAGAATTCTCATAAGAAGGCTCAGATTGGTAACACATTTGTTTAGCATTATATCATCCAACATTATCACATAGCAAGGCCTTGACTAACAACTATATCTCTACACAAGATCAGAGTACAATGTTGGCGAGACCAATGATTTATAGACACCATCATCATTGTCTCTCAAGGAACATACCTCACCCAGGTGTTCACAGGGTATGACCTTCCAGGACTATTCTTTTCTTAGATTCCCAGTCCTCAAATGATATTGGTCCTCTATGAATACTCTTATCTTGGATGTCCTACAACATCCTCAAAGAGTATTAGATGCCAAATTCTTACCCAATCCTCCGTTCTTTCTTCCTATGGTGTAGGTAAATCCTCTCTGCAGACAGAAACGATCCCCCTAGCCCAAGAGTGGTTCTAGCCACAAACAAGACAATCTAATGTAAATATCCTTAGATTAGAATCGAATAAGAGGGCCTACCTCTTATAGCGCTAATCCATTTGATGTTGATCTTGTTTCCTTGTTCCAACTTCCTTTCGTTCCTTTCATTCAACCTGAAACAAACATGCAAGAAACAACAGCAAACATGATAACATAAAATCGAATTCAAACTACTTAAAAGTTCAAGGCATTCTATGCTATCAAATGTAATATTACACCTGATATAGGAAGTATACCATTAGTTTTATTAAAATAAACTTCAAAGAGAAATACAATCGAAGCCTTGACATTGGAGATCTCCTTTGCGGTATCCAAGTCCTACTACACGCCTTTTCAACACTCTTTTCCTCCCCTAACTTGACATGAAATGGCTTCCAACCTCTAACTCTCTTTCCTCATACTTTATCTACCAAAGACTAGTCTTTTGTCATCTAAGACTAATCTTCTTCTATCAAAAGCTAAAGATTTCAGAATTTTTCAGTTGGTTTTTATATTGTAACCAAAAAGGGTAAGAGGAAGTGGTTTATATAGGGAGAGAAGGATAAGAATGAGATCCACTCAAGGGGTGAAGAAGGTATTGTATCCTTGGGAAGGTCCACTTTTAAGGGGGAAAGAACCTTATATGGAGTTCTTGGCCCTTATACAACCAAACGAACATTCAGCACATTGCCATTAGAAGTTTCTAGACGTGAAAATCTGTTTCCTTTTATAAAAACTTTCCAAAAGTAGACCAATGCGGTTATTGGGCTAAAAGTAGTGCTGATCGACGCGGGTCACAATGTAAACTTCCGCCATCGGCGTGGGTGAGACACTGGGAAAGAGCGTTGATCTTAAAAACTGTGTTTTAAGAAGGATTCTCTGGAATTGTTTTGAAGGGAGTGGGGACTACTTTCTTCAAAATTCAAGGGATGAAATATCATAGGTTTCATGGTGAAAGTATAACACAGTAGTCACTACTAGGGTTCTCCAGGATTAGAAACGAGGAGTGACAAGAGAGTGAGAAATTACTATGTAACAGATGCCCACTAAAGCATGAAGTCAGAGTTGAGAGTGATGGCTGAAATTCTTTAAGACAGAGCGAGGACTTGGAATACTAGCATCGAAAGACTTGCAGCTCAAAAATACATGTACATGTCTGAAATCTGATAATCATGCGTGATAAACATGAGAGGCATATAACAATACATGAATCCATGGTATAGGTGCAACTATCCATTAATAAAAGGATCATGTGCATGGATCCTCCGCACGGACGCAACCATTCGACTGAAGGGATCATATGAAATAGATACATGGCATGGGTAAAACCATCTGCATAGAGAGGATCAAAATGAAAAGATGCATGGTATGGTCGCAGCCATTCTACTGAGCAAGATCAAAATGATACCCACAACATGGTCGCATCCATCTGTCTAAAGAATCATGTATATAATCATGAATGACTCATCACTCCTTGCAACTTGGACTTTTGTGCTCTAAGCCCAAGGTCTTGCACTCCAACACGACCCAATCAAAGTAAAAATTCTAACATGTGAATAGACGTGCTAAAGTTGAACATGCTAGAAAATCACTTTATTACCGACCAATGATGTGAACCGTTAACAAGCGTGAGAGAAACCACCCATAATGTCAATGGCTCTCAAGGTACTATCAGTACAATTCACGAAGTGTGAATAAGGAACTAAAGTCAAACACCTGTGAAATCACTCGATCGAGGGCCACTAATGAGAAGCGATCCTGGATAAGGAGTTGAAGTCGACAAGAAGTGATTTGTCGAAGGAAGGTCATAATGAATGCTTCATCATTGACACGAAACGGGAAACACAATGAATGAGAGTAATCCAAGATGGTGACATATGATCAGACAATGTACAGGTAGGTAAACTTCTCTTGAACATGTGGATGACACAACTCCAGATTTTGGCAGCATTTGACATCATAGGATCATAGGTCATGGTGATGTGGTAGAGATCATATGAGAGGTTTAAAATGGATAACCCAAAACCTAGGGAGGCAAGTGATAGAGTGAGGATGTCCCAAAACCCGACATGAACAGCAGATGAGTGTTAATGTTCAAGAGCGATATGCTGCCTCAAGTGAAGAATACAACTGATGAAACACTTCCAATTTTCCCCCACCATTTATGGCGAATATCCCAATTATTTTTACACAAGCTCGATGGGGATATCATATGCTTGTAATATAAGTCCATCCTTCAGATGGATCCATCCTAGTAAGTTTTACGAGCCCTAGTCATAATGAAAAGTCCTATGTTTTTCAATCTTTTAACGAGTTCGACAAAGGTGAAACTCAAAATCTTTTTCGTGTTTAGAGAGTTTGAAAAAGACATGGAAAAGAAAACTCCAAAGGTCCCTTTTCGTAAAGTTGTCTCTTAAGCCCAAAAAGGTAGAAAACAATACTTGAAAGAACCTCCTAACCATGTCAGCCAAGGAATACCTTTTTCATAAATATTTTATCCCAGCCCAAAAAAGGGGTAAATGTATACTGGGTAAACGACATTTCGAAACCATTTATGAGGTAAAAACGACAAGAACATGACAATATTTTCATATTTTGAGAGTCAAAAAAGAGCTCAAAGATGACTCCCTACTTTTATTTACTTTAACGAGTCTAAAAGGGAAAAATACTCGGGAATCTTTTCATTTTTACGAGTCAAAAAAGATCGTAAAGGTGACTTGTCATGGAGGAATGAGTGGTATAAAGGGATAGCAACTGGTTCATCTAGGCTCATCTAGCAAAAATTAGCTGATGAAAACGACAATCACGAGATGTAAATTGGTCATGGGTTCATTTTTACACAAGCTTGAACCATGGGGAACTTTGCTTGAATTCGGTTTCATGTTTACACAAGCTTGAAATGAACAACCATTCTTGAGTTCGGTTTCATTTTGACACAATATTGAAACAAAAAACTACGATTGATTTAAGTTTGCATTCCCCCAGCATAATGACTCAATTCGAGGTACATGCCCCGCCAAGCTTCATTTCATTTAGCTAGGTGGATGGAATGAAGGTTCACTTTTGAGATCCAGGAAAGACTCAACTGGGATTTTACGAGCTCTTAATTAAAGACTCGATTTGGAAAAGGGAGGTGTTTCATTTTTTGACGAGGTTGACACAGTAAAAGAACTATCCTCGGACATCTATTTCATTTTTTAACGAGTTTGATAGAGGAAGAAACTGTCCTCGAACTCCTTGATTCATTTTTTAACGAGCTTGACACAAGACAAGGAACTATGCTCAAATCCCTTGTTTCATTTTTTAAGGAGCTTGACACAAGACAAGGAGCTCTACTCTATGTCCTTGTTTCATTTTTTAAGGAGCTTGACATAAGACAAGGAACTTCTCCAGGATCCTTGTTTCATTTTTTAAGGAGCTTGACACAAGATAAGGAACTTTGCTCCAACCACTTGTTTCATTTTTTAATGAGCTTGACACAAGACAAGGAACTCTGCTTTAGCCCCTTGTTTATGGACCATACTAGAACATGGCTCCCAAGAGGTCCTCACTAGACGAGAGAACCACGCTTTGGGAGGAATTCATGTCAAATGCTACCAAAACAGATCAGGTTCCAATGCCCCCAGTACATAATGTACTATACCATCTGTGTGATCATCAACAGATGTGGAGACGGAACAAGTAGCCACATAATTGACTTGTGGCGGGGAGGGTACTACTTTCAAACAAGGAACAATAGGGGATGATGGTTGCATAGGAGACACATGGTGACCAATGAACGATAATTGATCAATGGTCACTATTCTCCCTTCATTTGGAAAACAAACCACACAAAAAAGTAAAGAAACAAGGGATCCTATGACATAAACATAGTCGCCCAAGGAAAATATTGAAATCTAAGGGACCTTGGACTACCATCACGTCTATATAGACATCCTTTCCTCCCAAAGTAAGGGAAATTCGAAAGGATCCCTAAGTGTTGATTGATTCCTCTATTGAAATCCAACAAATTCTGGGTGACATGCACAAGCTATGGGGAACCCAAATCTTTTCAAGTAGTAGAAGACATGATGCTAACAGATGCGCCTTGATCTAATATAGTGCCATGTACTACCATATTATAGGCTTGTACTGTGATCTGGAAAGGCACAAAAGATGGGAGGTGGAAAGCAATTAATTGACTCCAATCAAAAGCGACAACAGAACTACTTGGTGGGGGTATCATATGATTGTCCCCTTGCCCTGTAGGAGAAGGAGAAGGACTCTCTTGAATAACTGGGACAGGAGGGTCATTCTTCAATTCATGAGAATCTTAGGAGACAAGAAGAACATGAGCAGTATGATCATCACTACTCTCTCCAGGAACAAAGTGAACAGCTGAAGGCGAAGCCAAATTGACAGTCTTTTTGACTAATGGTTGGTCAGGAATAGACACAAGAGAGAAATGCTCAAGAAGAACAGGATGGGCAAGAGATGAATCCAAGTCAATCTCTTTACCAACTACGAGAGGGTCAGAAGAAAGTCTTCAATAACCAATAGAGATTTGGACCTGAGGAGCTGTAAGGTTTTCAAAAATTTTGGAAGCTTTATCCATAAGAGGACAAAGGTGAAGAAGATGCTTCTCTTCACATAACCTAAACGGGAATTTAATTTTTCTCTTCTTCTTACCATCACTAGCCAAGGGTGTAGCATTGACATGATCTCCAGAGGTTGATGGGGATGGTCGATCTAGATTTTGAGACCATACCTCTAAGACTCTGTGAATACTAGGACAATCTCGAAGGAGATGTTCACCCTTACATATTCTGTAAGGGAATTTTACCTTTCGCAAAGGATTGAAAGGTTTGTCAATGGGAGGTGAATTTGGAGTAACAGTTGCATGGTTGTCCTCTCGCTTATCTGACTTCTTCTTCATAATCATCACCATCTTCTTCTTCTTAGCCCCCTAGTTATTGGATTTCAAACTTTCACCAGGCGAAGTAGAAGAGGAAGGTGAAGAAATATGGGAAGAAGGTGAGAGGTCAACCTTAGAATCAATGTGATGTGGTTCAAATGAAGGAGATGGTTGTGTAGGAGTTGGGACACTCGGGACCACCGACGCCGAAAATAACCAGATAGGTAAACCAATGGTTAACCCAGGGAGGGACAATGTTGCCATATAAGGAGCACCAGCATTTCCAAAAGAAGGAAAAGGACCAGGATTCTCATCTGAGGAGAATCCTTGACTGGTAGACTCTAGAAATGTTGCCATTAGAAATGACCCTAAATAATCACTAAGGAAGATAACTTTAACCAGGAATATTTCATGGGTAGTTAATTTTAAGACACTGAAACAAAACTTTGCCTTTTCATATTTTAAGAGTCAAGAAAAGGGTGAAAGGTGACTCTATTCACTTTCGGAGTTAACGAGCTCAAAAGGACAAGTGCTTGATGATGTCTTAAATTTAAAGAGTCAAAAAGACTAAAATGACTACTCAGGATAATTTAGGAAAAAGGGATTACCAGGTAACCGTGAATTGCAAAATACCTCCTGGCGAACCGAAAAGTATGAGCAGAAAATCTCCCTAAATGTTGTGTTTGGTGTATCACGTTGAAAAGTTGCAGACTCAGCTTTCTCTGAATAAATGATTGCAAAACTAGTGGGGTCTCCCTTTATATATGCAATGGAATGGCGAGCACAAGTCCACACTAGCGT
The DNA here is from genome assembly GCA_000404065.3 of Pinus taeda. Classification (NCBI taxonomy): domain Eukaryota; kingdom Viridiplantae; phylum Streptophyta; class Pinopsida; order Pinales; family Pinaceae; genus Pinus; species Pinus taeda. Next base: position 114,614 of record APFE031342301.1, on the reverse strand, counting down.
TGTTTAGTGTCGAGGGGAATGACAACAGCTAGGTTCAAAGATGTCAGAACATGTCTCTAGCCTAGACCACTAAATGTGAGTGTTAAGTTTCAATGCTTCCTTAGGTTAATTCAATAGATTTTAATGGTTGACCTTGAATTAGGTTTCAATTTCAGGGCCCTATTGTTGTCATATGAAAACTCCTATATGCAGTTGTATGAGAAAAGAAATCTTTCTTTGATGAAAGTTAACACTAATTGAGGGATAGAGAGCACACAATCAATGCAACAATCAAAGAATGAAATATTTCACTAATACATGTCTTAAATGCACTTAATCTTGCCTTAACAACAAAAGAAGTTTCATTTCATTTCCAATGCTTATGATGATGCAATTCTAGCTTCTCAATGATGCTACTAATGCAATATTTTCACTTAAGCAAACTAGAATGATGTTCTTCTTTTTATAAAATGCAAAATGAATCTTTCACATAAAGTACTTTAATGAAATTTTTCACAATTTTGAACAAACAAGTATCGATCAAATCCAAAGCATGATAAATGAAACTAAAAGAAACTTCTTCCCTGAATCAAACAAACCAAAAACATAAATGCTTCAATCGATAAACCAAGTAATGTAATATATGCTCAAAAAGAGAAAATAGACACTCGAAATAAGAGAACAAAGGAGACTCTTTCACTCGTTCAATTGAAAACGAAGCAATGAAGATGTTTGACTGAAAGATGGATTAAATGAAGCAGCAAATCAGAAACTTGACACAATGAGTAAACAAACAAATGAATGGTAATTGACCTAGGTTCCCTAGGGTCATAGAAACCATCCAAAGAACTCAAAAAATCAAGCAATGAAACTTCAAGCTAATCAATCAATCAAAACCATCAAACAAAGCATTCTAGTCACTTCTGGGCGGAAGAAGAGAGTCTGAGGGTCAAGACACACTGGCACTGGAATGGGAGAAATTTTGATTTTTTCTTCACTTAGAGACTAACACACTTTTTGGGTTGAAACTGGCGCTGATTAGCACAACTGGCCAGGTTACAACTAGCACTGATAGGCCTAATCAGCGTGACTGTTTGGCCAAAAAGAGTGCTTATCGAGGGATTCAAAGAAAAAAAAAAAAACTTCACACAGGGCCAGAGTTAACACATTAGAGGGTGGGCTAGTGTCTATATGCCTTAATACAGGTCAATACAGATCAAGAATACCATAAATAAACAAACTAGGCACATAAGTAGAAAAACAAAGTGATGAAAAGGAGATGTATTTCCCCAGCAGAGTCGCCAATTTGTGATGTAGGTAAATCATCTCTACAGACAGAGATGATCCCTCTAGCCCAAGAGTGGGTCTAGCCACAAACAAGAAAATCTAATTTAAATTTCCTTTGATTAGAATTGAGTAAGAGGGCCTACCTCTTATAGCGCTAATCCAATTGATGTAGATCTTGTTTCCTTGCTCCAGCTTCCTCTCATTCCTTTTGTTCAACCTGGAACAAACATGTAAGAAACAACAGTAAACGTGATAGCATAAATCAAATTCAATCTACTTAAAAGGTCAAGGAGTTCTAAGCTATCAAATGTAATATTACACCTAATATAGGAAATAAACCATTAGTTGTATTAAAATAAACTTCAAAGAGAAATACAACCGAAGGCTTGACGTTGGAGATCTCCTTTGCAGTATCCAAGTCTTGCTACACACCTTTTCAACACTCTTTTCCTCTCCTAACTTGACATGAAATGGCTTCCAAGCTCTAACTCTCTTTCCTCATACTTTATCTAAGAAAGATTAGTCTTTTGTCATCTAAGACTTATCTTCTTCTATCAAAAGCTAAAGATTTCATAATTTTGCAGCTGGGAGGAAGTGGTTTATATAAGGAGAGGAGGATAAGAATGAGATCCACTCAAGGGGGGAAGAAGGTCTTATCTCCTTGGGAAGGTCCACTTTTAAGGGGGAAAGAACCTTATATGGAGTTATTGGCCCTTATCCAACCAAACTAACATCTAGCGCATCTCCACTAGAAGTTTCTAGACGTGAAACTCTGTTTCCTTTTATAAAAAATTTCCAGAAGTAGACCAGCGCGGGTATTGGGCTAATAGTAGCACTAATCAGTGTGGGCGAGACACTGGGAAAGAGTGATGATCTTAAAAACTACGTTTTAAGAAGGATTCTCTAGAAATTTTCTGAAGGGAGTGGGGACTACTTTCTTCAAACTTCAAGGGACACAAGAGCATAGTTTTCATGGTGAAACTATAACACAGTAGTCACTACTAGGATTCTCCGGGATTAGGAACGGGGAGTGATATGAGAGTGACAAATTACTGTGTAACACTTCCCAAAGTGAAGAAAAGATTTATGTGTCTATCTCTCCCTCTCAACTAGGGAGGATATACCCATTCCTATAAAGGAATGTACCCATTCCTACAAAAGGAATGTTCCCAAGTTCTCTTTGATCCCAGGACTTGTCCAAGCTCTCTCTTAACCAAGGACTTGCTTCCAAGCTCCCTCTTAACAAAGGACTTGTTTCTAGTAGACCCTATCTATTCTTTGGTGGAGATCATGACCTATAGCTTCTTGTAGGGATCCTTCTTTCGATGTCATGAATTTCTTCTTCTTTATTATGGAGCCTTCATATTTTCTTTGTAGGGAATCGACTGTCCATCACTTTCCTTCAAGAACAATGTGAGCCATGTCATCCTTTTCTTCTTCAGAAAGTGATCTTCTAGTCCACATTTGTATTTCCTTCATACAATTACCTTTTCCTTTTCATGTTTATTTTAGGATATTTTATCCCATGACATGAGTTCTAGTTGTAGGTGACATCTACAACTCTTTTTATGGTAGCCCTGCATTAACCCTTCTAGATGTTGTTCAAACATAAAAAATGAACATCAAATCAAAGTTAGCTTCTGTAATGGCCCTTCATCATGACATTTTATTGTAGAAACATCAACATCCTTCATATATATTGACACATCTCCAAGATATTCAATGTTAGGGGTCTCATTTCTTTTCATACTTCATCATTGTCTTTATACCTTTTCTATGGATATTTCACGATGAATTCTCCTAGTCATCGGATGTTGATTTCTTTTTCTACTTGCTCATAGTTGCATATTTCATGATCACTTATTTCTTTCTTCACATATTTCTCCCCGAGAACTTTCATTCATAGTTCCTTCATCTTTTTCAATAACCTCATATTCCATATGAGGACATATTATGTTGATTTTATCTAGTGAATATGTGAACCATGCCCTCATGAATATTTCCAAAGGAGGATATCCCTTTTATTTAATCATGATCATGAGATATAACATTTATCCATGCAACCATATGACGACTTGACCCAATTAAATACATGCATACATATCTATTTCCTTCTTTTGGTCACCTAGGCTTCCTTCAGTAGCTTCCTTTCCTTGATTGAGAGTACTTCAACCATCTTTACATGCTGCATTCCTTTGTCATCATACCATCATTCTTCAAAACAATGAATCACATACAAGGTGGAATTCTCAGTGAGGTGCTTTCTTCTTCGAAGAGGTGAACCTTCGAATGAAGATTCCAACGGAGGATATTGATTAACCTCATCCTGCAAATGCTTCTTCCTAATGATGTATGATGAGATTTACACTATATGACTTTCTTCTAACCATAAGTAATACTTATGATTTCAATGAGGTTACTAAGAACTAATTCCTTCTATGATGACTGCTACAACCATGTAGACTTCTACTTCAACTATATTTCAATCTTTTATAAGGATGTATCGAGCTCTTGCTTTAATAATATGCTTCTAACATGATGCCATCTTCTACTAATATGTATCTCATCATAATGCTTCTCATCTTGCATGCCATGGTGGAGGTATTTACACCTCCCACTTCTCCTTTCTATGAATTGGAGAAACCCTAATAGTGAATATCTATCCCTTTGGATTTATTCTCATAAGGTTCTTCTATTTCTTCAGTGATATGAGCCTCATTTCTTTCTTTCATTTTGTTATTGTTAAGGAATTTTAGACAATATTTATTGTGATGCCCATATTCCTGACAACCATATCATTGAATCTTCGACATATCCTTCTTTTTTTGAGGACTAAAATTTCCAAACATTTTTTTTCTCTTAGTCATGGAAGAAAATTCTTGAACTTGTTCACTTGGTCCCACATTGCTCTTTGCTTTTAACATGGTTTCTTCAATTTTACAAAATGACCAAAGTTTACTGAATGAGTTGGTTTCCTTCTTTCCAAAAATGCTTGATATTAAGTTACCCCATTCATCAAGTAGTGCATTGAGTACCATAGTGGTCATTTCTTTATTTGATATGATTTCCCCCAACTCTTCAATTGGTCTTGTATTTATGACACCCTCATGAAGTATGAGGTTATTCCTTCTTCCTTTGATAGCTTCATCTTGTATAGCTTGAGCTTCTTCTTTTAACGGTTCCACAATTAAACCCTTAACATGACCAATAACTTCATTTTCTATGAGGGTCAAGTTTTTCCTCTTTTTCCATGCAAGATAGTTTGTTGACCCATCCAATTTATTGCTCTTCTTGCAAAATGAAGTCATTTTGATAGATTCAGTCATAGATATAAAGATACTTACTTGTGAAGATAGTCCTTGATGACAATATCTTCAACTTGATTCCTTCTTTATTTTTGATGATGATGTTGATAATAGAAGACATCTTCTTGATGAAGATGTCTTCCTTCAAAAGTGATCCTTGACTCAAAGAGAGGGACATCACCTCGAATCATTGATGATGATGACAACACCTTCTTCTCGATTCCTTGAATTGGAGACTTCAAGATGATTCAATGTGTAATCCTTTTTTGAGTTGATGTAGGGTCTTTAATTTATTATTTTCCTTGTGATGGAGATTGTGAGCTTCCTAAGAATGCTTCAGTTGAAGAACCCTATCTTTGAGTGAGCTAGGTTTTTGAGGTCTTCTCCTTGTTATTGCTTTGAGTAGTCCTTCTTAATGATTATTATTTTGTTTGGCCCTTTGAATCCTTTATTTATGATTCAATGTCCTTGATTTTGAATGATATTCTTGTGCTTAGGCCCTTGAGTATCCTTCTTTAAGTTGCCCTTCCTTGATGTAGTCACCTTACGTATGATACCATGTTGAGAAATATAGGGGCAACAAGATATGTGATTTCTCTTACTTTGATAACCACTTGTGATGTATTTTTACTTAACTTTACTATCTTCTTCTTTTCACTTGATTATAATTAGTGTTCTTATCATCAAACAACTACCGAACAATGAAGAACAATGAGACAAGAGGACACAAGACATAAGCGATCATCCAGGGCAAAAATCTCTCAAACTGAGAGGAAAACTCACTAGAATTATTATCTTCTTATATATCTTTAATTGACGAATTCCAAGACTTATGCACCTTGAACAAGACCCTCCAAGACCAAGTCAAATCTTTCCTTGTTTCTAGAAACTTCTGCAATTTGGATCGCCAACAAAATCTTCTATGAATTCAACCAACATATTTTTCTACAACTACGACCAACATATTCTTCTACAACTACGACCCAACGACTTTAGTGCTTCGACCTTTCACAACTTCAACCTTTCACAGCTTTGACCTAGATGCAACTTCACAAATTTGACGCAGCTTCACAACTTTGATGGAGATTCACGGCTTCGATGCAACTTAACAGCTTTGATGCAACTTCATAGTTTCAATACAACTTCACAACTTAGATGCATATTTAGAATTTATTCTTTCCTAGTAACTGTGAAAACCCTAACACGAGAGAGAGATAGAGAGAGAGAGGCCCAAACTTCGATCTTGCTCTTCTTCTCCTTTTTGGTCCTTTTACAACTTCTACCTTGTGGAGATAAAACTTCGCTTGAAAGTGTGTCCAAATTAGTTTGAGTTCCTTCTTATTTATAGGCTCTTAAGGGGTACAAATTGCTATCTTTAGGCTGACTTGTCCCTCCATGTAGGTCGAATTTATTTTTGCACCATCACAAGGTGTTGGAGGGTCTTTGACTTTATTTTGACTCAAATAATTTTTCTTTACAATATGTAACATGCCCAAAAGGGTCTTTCATACATGAAAATGAATCAATTGATTTGTAGACTCAATGACAAGCCCTAGAAGCAATCAATGGGTGCTTGACCTAAAAATAAATCTCCCTTGAGTATGAAACACGTGCTTAGAGAAACAATAATAAATTTATTTTTCTCTATTCATTAAATACATAAAATCATGATTACATATGTCATTATGAAGATCGGACCTTGTTACATATTTCAACAACTATGAAAAAATCATCAAGGAATGGTTGCAACACATTATTCATAACTCTCATGAATGTCGTAGGTGAATTGCAAAGCCCAAACGACATAACTAACCATTCAAACAAACCTTGTTTTGTCTTTAAAGCAATTTTCCAAATATCATCTTCAAAAATCCTTATCTGATTATAAATGCTTCCCAAATCTAACTTACTAAATTAAACAACTTCCTTTAGATGATCTAGAAAATCATCAATGTGAAGAAGAGGCTAGTGATTCTTTACCGTGATCTTGTTCAAAGCTCAAAAATCCACACAGATATGCCATGTACCATCTTTATTTGGAACCAAGACAATAGGAGATGCATAAGGAGATGTGATAGGTCTTATGACCCCTTTATCAAGTAACTCTTGAATTTGCTTCTAATCTCCGCATTCTCCAAAACTGACATTCTATACATGCCAATATTTGTAAGTGGTGCACCTTGTTGCAAGTGAATCTCATGTTGGATTCCTCTTTGTGGAGGTAACCCTTCTGGTTCCTGAAACATCTTGTCATAAGTGTTAACAACTTCAACCAATTCATACTTGAGTTTAGAATCTGTTGTGGCCACCAACAACCCCCCTCCTTATTTAGTATTATTGTTAATACTAAATAAGGGGGGACCTTAGTTATTAAATCCAAAGAAGTTAAAGTAGCATTTATATTTCTTTTTCGTAAATAAAGTTACCATCATAAGCTTAGGAAGCCCCCTTGGAAACTCTTAAAATCTAAGTTTATGATAAGGTAAAAATTATCTTATCAAGGGAAATCACATCTCAAGAAAATAGCGGGATGCCACCTCACAAACACAATCCCAATATTCACGAGATAACAATAATGACCAAATATCGCATCGCATTTAGCATAACTTACTTAAAACACTTCAGAAAATATGCCAATGTGCGATGGCGCCTATCGCAAGATTGCATCTCGCAAGGAACAGGTTAACCAAAATTTGTCATACATAATATTCCCGCGATCTGCGATATTGCGATATTGTGACATTGCGATATCACGATTCTGCGATTTTGCGATTCTGCGATATTGCGATGTTGCGATTTTGCGATCTGTGATGTTGCGATTTTGCGATTTTGCGATCTGCGATGTTGCAGTAGCAAATCGCAATATCGCTCCATCGCAAATCTTTCGGGCTTGTTATTCAAGAAAGGTAGTTTCCATAAGCTGACACATGGTTATGCGCTTTAAATGCTAATAAAAGAGTTAGCTGTCAGCTATTAATAGAATATGGGTGCATTCTCTTCAAAGAACATTTCACGTAAGGTGGTATATTTGGTATGTCTACGGCATTTAAAATGTTCCCATCACCCTTCCTTGTCATTCAATTTCACCTCACTTGTGAATTGCAGGCACGGAGAGTAGAGGACTATACAAAACAATACGTAGGCTGAAATGGGAAAGAAAAGCAAAGCCCCGAGCTCTGAAGAAGAGAAAATGGCGCCTTTGTATACAAACACGGCTTGCAACAGAGACGCGGGAATAGCTACGTGGGAAGGCATGTATAATATATTCGAAGAGGAGAATCCCAGAGTAATGGAGGTTATAGCTATTGCAGGCTCACAAAGCTCTTCTGAAGCATCCCTCACAGAGCTAGCTTACTCATTTTTACATCGGATAGCAGCAAGGCCAAGAATCCTCCCATACACGACATGGTCAAATGGATATTGGATACTGCAGAAATAAAAAAATAGACAGTTCAAAGTTCATGGTCAAGGACTCATTGGTTCATTCGCGGCGCAGGATTTAAAGCTTATGTATCATCTACCAGAGCCACAGGCAATCTACAATAGATAGTTTACAGAGAAATTTGTAAAAGAAAATCCGGACTTGGCAGAAACTACCAAAGATTGGTCTAGGAGAGATGAGCCGCTGAAGAAAGATAAACACGGTATGTACAGTACTGGTTCCCTTACCTCTCCATACTGCTTTGCTGCTGCCATGCTCTATAGAATATTTGGAATGCCAGATATTAAAAAATTCTCATCTGAGTGGCTTCCATTATTGGATGCTGCCACAAATGCCACCATTGTAGATTGGGCCAAAATTTTGTCTGATAGCCATTGGCAGTTACCGGTCCAAAAGAGCTACGGCTCAGAGGATCTATCCTCCTTTTTACCTTTCTACATATATAATGGACACAATATGTTATGTTTCTAAGTTTCCTGTTATGGGTTGGAAGTGGATGACATAAGACCCTCTACCCATTCATGTCTATCACAAAGAGTTATGGGACTCTCAGTTCGTTCCATACTTCTACCAAATTTGTCATGGAGTTATATTGCCCTTGTATAGAATTTTGTATGATAAAGACCCTCTGAGATGCTCGCCTGAAGCAGAAGTAGATATCCTCATTGTCGCAAGATGGTTCGGGGAAGAAATGTTTACTTATGTCAGGGTTTTTGGAAGTTTTGCACCCCCTCATGTCCTACCTTTATATATCCCTGATAAACTCTTAGCCCGAGAGATCGCCTACCAAACTTGTGGAGAAGGAGGCCTAACTAAAGAATTAAAAGACAAAAAGAAGGCTATATGGCCACAGTTTCCTATAGGCTGTAGGGCCTTCTCACTATTCGATGTAGGTCACGCCTTTGCAGAAGTAAATAATATCACGTGCTTATAGCTATTCAAATTCACAGCAAGGCCATTTGACCCTTATGAAGTCACCCACAATTTTACAACAGCAGTCAAGATAAAGGTGTTCTCTGTAGAAAAAGATTTATTTGATGATATATTTCAACAGAAAAACACATTGGAAGAAATTCTGCACACAGCCCAACTGCAGCTACCCCCAGAAGAATTTCAAAGGTTCAAAACATACAGGGAAAGAAGGCTAGCCAGTATTCCTTTAGAAAAGCTATGCCTAAAACCCTCAAGAGAACCAACTCCAAGTGTTAGCCTCAATGGAAGTTCAAGTACCAATGGATCTAAGTCGAAATCCGAGAAAGAAGTGTCTGGACACTCTAAAAGATCCGGAAATGAACTAGATAAGAACAAAGGGTCAGTGAATGATACTGCCCAATCAAAAGAACTTCTACATCAGCAAGTTATTGCCTCCCCGCAAAGAGATCCTCCCCGTCTCGTCATCCAAGCACCACCAGTCACAACTGAATTAGACAAAGAATGGGAAACCTTCAACGACTTGATCAATCTTGAAGGACAAACCATGAAGACAAATGTCAGTGATGTACAGATAATAAAAGAAGTAGTCACAGGAACAGTTAGTGAAGCCTCGGATGTGGAACATATTCCTATTTCTCCATCTTCTGAGCTTGTACTAAAAGTAGAAAAAATCCCTCCCCTAGATGTATTTTTTAGCCCACAGCATAAGCAGTAGTAAGAAAATAGAGAAAGAAAAGGAAATTGGAAAGCACGCTCTCTCAAAACACGGAACAATTGGACGTCTTATGGAAAGATCCCACAAGCAATCCTACTGAAAATCTCACCAAACTATCTCAGATCGCAGGATCATACGCCTCCGCTACTATTGACAAAGAATCTGAGGTACAACAATTTCTAAAGGAAAGGGAAGAGCAGATACAAATACTGCAACAACAATTGCAACAAGCCCATGCCAATAATGAAGCACAGAAACAGCTTGAAAAGTTGCAACAGGACTTCCAGCAGATGCAGATAAGCTATCAGAAAAGTTTGGATGAGAAAGGAAAGCCATTACAGGATTTGAGAGAAATGCACAAGGATGACCCTAAGCTCAAAGAATTCATTACAGAGTCCATTTCCTTGAACGAGCAATTACTACAGCAGCAAGAAGCATTGGGCCAAAAGATATCACAGTGGAGTCATTATTGTGAAATCAGTGATAAAACCACTAATCAAGTGGACTTGCGGAGTGACTATGATCTAATTGATAAACGAGTGACTGAATATTTGGTGTGGCAAGATATGGACGAGGGTAAAAGAGCAGGTGCACCAAGAATAAATGAAAATCACAAGGAAATGCTCTTTAACAAATGGGATGAGCAAATCAGAGGGGTAGAACGGGTAGCAGAAGGAGCAACCACGACGGCTAGCAGACTTATTGATTGTGTAAATGAAAATCTACACAGGGCAAATTTGATCGCAGAAACCACTCTAGGGTACTTACCAAATGCTCAACAGCTAGAAGCAGATTGGAAACAGAGAGCTCAAGAAAAGGCCAAAGTAATCCAAAGGCTAAGCAAGCTAAACTGGGATTGTTACTGGACATACTTGGTGAAGCCACATAAACAATGGATGACTGTTAAGTGCATTATAAATGCAGCCGAAAAAATGGCGCCAACTCTCATAGATTCTGTTTTCTCAGCCCAGTTAAAAACGGAAGTCAGCCACCCAACTCTCCTTAAACAGATGCTGCATACATGTGATTTCAAAGATCAAATACAGAAATAGTTTAATTTTAGTTTTAATTTCGTTTTATTTTCCTGAAAAGAGGACAGTCATTTAAACTGCATCCTTTATTTTTGTAATAATTTATTTTTAGAATTAGTCATTAGTATTTAAACCCTTCTCATGCATTTAGAGAAGGGTCTAGAAATTTATCAAAAACTTGTCCTCAGAACATGCACTTTTGCACCCTCAGAGGAGGTTTTGGTGAATGAATGGAACACGGTTTATTTGATATTTGCATTTGATATCTGCTACTGATGTTGCACTTCTGTACTCTTAGTGGATGTTAAATCAAGGAGAGATAAATCAATTGTCGCTTGAGCTCATGAGTAGACTAGTTATCATGGTATTTTATCTCTAACCATTTGCTATCGTTAAGTGATATTCAATTTTAGTGTTTATATATTACAGATGGATTTTCTGAGTTATCATTTGGCATTTTGTACAGTGATACTATTTGTTTATGTTAGGTAGAATACTTATTTTATGCGATAAGTTTTCACAACTGGTTCTTCAACTCTTATTGCGAAGTAGGTTCATCTATTGATTCTTCTTATGATAGCTGAATGATCTTTATTACAGTTATTGTTTGAAATCTTTTAGATCGCATGAAGAATATACACCCCGGGTTAGCATTAATTTCAATGTTTTTTTTTTATTATATACAAAGCATCGCATTTATTTAGAATTAGGATAGGAGTATTCATTTAGAACAGAAATACCCATCTTTCTCACACACACACACTGAATTGGGAAACTGGTTCCATATCCCCAGTCAGACCCGCTATACCAAACGGATAAGGAGCTGCCAACCAAGGTCCGGACCGGGCGGGTATCCCACTTGTTGTTGACCCGATTTTTGGGGCCTTCAACATAATCACATCCTGTGAAAACTTCAGATTCAATAGTATATATAGCTTTAATCATCAACAACACAAAATTCTTACTAGCATTTACAAGCCTTTTCATCTTATCAACGCTAACAAGAGATAAGTTCATCTTGTTGTGATGTGCTCTAACAATATACTCAACTCCATCTTTAAAAATATGATATTTTTTTTCATGACGATAGAATATGGTTTTTTGGTCATACAAATATGGACTCCCTAAAACAATCCTGCAAATATCAAGTGGTACAACATCAAGCTCTACCTCATCTATAAAATTAGCAGTGATGGCGAATTTGAGTTTACATTTTCTTATAACTTGTAATTTGGCATCATCATGTACCCAACCCAAAGGGTAAGGTGTAGTATGAGGTGTAGTTCATAGATTTGGTTTCTTGACAATTCCTTTAGAGATAAGATTGACTTGGGATCCACTATCAAACAATGTATCAACTTGTGTATGTTTTGTAATGGCCCTGATATAAAAAATCTCACTTCTTTCTTTATCATTTTGAGATTCTATAGGCTTACTAGAAGAACTAGTACTTGCATTGGAAGCTATACCTTTCATGCCCATGGTTGTGATTTTGGTTTCATCACTTGAATCAGATCCTAGATCTTGTTGAGTTGTAGTAGCAGTCTTTTGTTTCTCCTTGTTATTACTTCTTTGGTCTCATTTCTGGATGTAATTTCCAATTGTGGTCCTCATTATGGCCTTGTTTTAAACAATGTTTATAGGTAAGTTTCTCTCCCTCTTTTTTGTTAGTATAACTTTTTTCCTTTGCCTTTAAACTTCCCCTTTCCTTTGTCTCCAGATTTGGAAGGTTTATTGCTAGTCTCTTGAGGAAAATTCTTGCCTCTTGATTTTAAATGATTTTTTATTTTGTGAGCTTGGTAGGTCTCTCCGATTTTTGAGTTTACATGTCCATTATTCACCCCACCACAAGGGGAGGTTAACACAAGATCTCTGGTTTGGTGAGACTTCATTCCATGACCATCGCCACTTGATCTACCCCAAGGGATGGGGTAGATCAAGTGGCGATGGTCGTGGAATGAAGTCTCACCGAATCAGAGATATTGGGTTTGAATATTGTGCTAAACTCCCCCTGTAGCAAGGTGAATAATGGACATGTAAACTCTAAATGAGTTTCCTAAACAAATACTTCATCAAGATTGGTCAGATTAAAAATAAGTATAGTATGTCTCAAATAAATATGTAATCCACCTATGTATTTAAGGAGAGTATCTTGTGAAGACAAATCAACACCCAAGATTAAAGCTCTTCTTCTAAATTCTCGTGTGTAACTTTAGACACTCTAACCTTTATCTTGTCTAAGTTTTTTCCAATCCATAATTGTTTTCTTCATGCAAGTTAATGGATACAATTTCCTTCTTAATGCAACTATAAAATCATTACAAAAAGAGATCATTTTACCACTTTTCTTCAAATCTTCTTGAGTTCTAGCCTCCCACCAGATGAGGGTTGCACTTTCCAAGTGAAGAGAATCAAGCTGGATTTTTGTGACATCATCATCAATCTTTTGAATCCTACAATAGAATTCAATTTCAATAACCCACTTATCCAACTTTTCAGCATTTACTTCCCCACTATACATAGGCAATTCAAACTTGACATCAAGATTAATCAAAGGAGAATTAGCATGTCCTTTTGAAGATGGAGGAGGAGTAGGTCTATGAGATGAAGGAGGTGAAGAAGGAGGTGAGGATGGAGGTGTAGATGGAGGTGAAGGTGGAGGTGTAGATGGAGGCTTGCTTCCATCACCACCATTACCTTATGGTTGATTAGAACTTTCTCCTTGTAACCTTGTTGTACTCTCATTGTACAACACTTTCACCATCTCAGACATATCATAGAAATAATTTCTAAAACCTATCTCATCCTCAAACATCATCTCATGTCCTTCTTCATGTACCATGACTGGTGGAGTTTGTGACCTCCTTGAACCAATTTGAGCATTTGGTTCAAGAACTCCTTCTCTTCTTTTTAATTTAGACCTTGTAAATTCAAGAAAGCACTTCAAAAATTGTCAAACCTTCACAACAACCATTCTCTAATACCAAATTGATCTAAAATTAAACTTGAAGGTTTCATATAAAGTTTTGCAAGCTAGTTTATGTCTTATGGGAATGGATCGATATTGCAAAAGCACATAAACTAAGTTGAATTTTGCAGATTTTAACAGCGAAAAATAGACAACAAGCAGCATAACAAAACAACAATTTGATGACGAAGTTCACCCCTCCTGGGCTACATCTCCAAATCCAACTTCCAATGTTGGCCCTTTAAATTATATTCTCAAAATGTGTAATTACATCAACATGCAATGCTCAAATTTCAAAAATAACACTGCCGTAACACCCAAAAACCCTTATATAAGCTCTTCTTGGGCTAAAAAAGGATGAAAAATGGTTAATTTGGGCCTCCTTCTCCATTTCCTTGCTAATTTTTTTACAAATTCATCCCTCTGTCAAAATTGGCAATGAAATTCAGCTTTGGCAACCATGTAAGGCGAAAATTTCGCAATTCCAGTTGGTGGGTTCGGCCCTCGAAACCCACTAATTTTAGTTCAAATTCTAGAATGGTCAGTTGTGCCAATAGGTTTGCACCCCTATTCTTCCACCCTCCAGTCAGTTTTATGGTAGTAATATGAATGTGGGGTGTGAGAAATGGGTCATGCGCCCCATTGATTCCACTCCTTGTCACACTATAGTTAATGTGACTCGGGTTTGGGCGCGGGAATAGTGCCATGCGCCCGCCCCTCATGCCTTATGCGATGGTCACAACACTCCATATAATTGGGGCTGGGTCGATTGTGTACGCGTGCCAACTCGACCCTCCCCCCCCCCCCCCCCAAACAATAGAACCAATAGCCTATAAATATAATCCACCAACATTGTTATAACAAGAAACAACGCAACATAACGATGGAATGGTGATTGTGTTGTCGTAGGTCACATACTTAATTCCTATGGATTGTTAATCAGTCAAACCCAACCAATTTTGGTCGAATCTGGGGTGCCACGTGGTGTCGCGTGATTGATCCACATGTCACCCGCTCATTGGCCCAAGTGTCCAAACTATATTCGTCCACCACCGTCCTACCATCAACTACTACATGTTAGCTCAGGATTGGCCCATCCAATGACCGTAATACCTAGTCAGCTTGCTAATGTCAACATGATGTTACCATACAGACTTCCATGTGGCATACGTACACTGTCTAGTCAACCTTGCAAGTTTATTTTTTTACCATTTGCCAAAAACTTCAGAACGTGATAACTTCCTCATACAATGTTAGATTGAGGTGATTCAAGCATCGTTGGAATCAAAATGAAGATATATATATATGATTTAGAACTAGTTTCAGAAGAATTTGAGCACTTTGATTTTTGAGCATATTTTTATCCTTTAGATCAATATCTCATTTACATATCTTGCAAGTTTCATGCGTTGAAACATACCAAAATAAAATTTATAGAAAAAATTCTAATATGACTCATTTAATCCACAAATCCCATTTTTTCACCATCTCTAGGACCCCAATAGTATTCCCCAAGTTTTGTTGTGCATCTTAGAACTCATCTTACTTTGATGGTCTTCAAATGTTCTGGTTGGTTCAACCTATACTTTCCAGCTAGGTCGACCTGTACTTTCTGGCTAGGATGACAAGGGAGAATTGTTCATATATCTTCATTCATATGGAGTTAAAGGGAGTGTTGTTGAAAATGGCAACAAGAAAATACTGATTTAATTTTCCCTTGAATTAAATTAGGAGAAAATTGTAATTCCACATCATAAGACCACAAGAATGAGTTAACTAAGTTAATTTCACTTAGTTGGATCAATTAATTCGATTTGAGGGCCTAACTTGAGTCATGTAGAGTGGTTCCTAAATTTTAGGAGCCTAGGTTGAGTTTAATTTGATTTATAATAGTTTAATTAAGTTAAACTGAGTTAAAGTCAGTTAAATTGGTTCCAATTGTTGGAGGAACTAGTAGGAGGTCTAGCAGTGGGGTGAAACTTTAGTGTTCAACCAGTTAACTGATAAATAAACCATAATTAACTCATGCATGCATGAAATTCGAGTTACCCATCTGAGATTTGAGTTCAAGGGTAGTTTACTATCAGTTGTATAATTTTCTGGGTTGTACAAATGGTGTATGCATTCAGAGAAGGGCCTATAGAGACTACACAATTCAGGAGGGGAATTTCCCTATTTAATAGGGGGATAATTCCAAAGGAAACAACACAAGGAAACAAGAGTTTGGCAGGCAGCAGAATTGGCTAAGTATTGGCCAGAGTCAGCTTGTAAGGCAGAGAGATAGATTATATTGGTGCAAAGATTGTTTAGGCTTGAAAAAGCATTGTATTTCTTCTCTATTCTAACTAATACAATATAGATAGGAAGGGGTTTTGAGTAGCAATATTTCTCATTAGATAAATCTCTGAGCATATGTGATTGAATCTTGTCTCATGTTTATGTTGTGATTTCTCGATCAATTAATTGTTTCCATTGATGAGTAGAGTAGATTCAAGTATTTTTTTAGCATATTACATAAGTAGTTGGAATCTATAAGGAATTTCTACATGGTATCAAAGAATGAATCACAATAGAATAGAATAATTTTAGTTTCTCTTTGCAGATAAATTGAATTTACAATATCATTCTTTAGAGCTAACAAGATGTCATTCTATGGATTGAGACTTGAGTATGCCCTTGAGGGTAGCTTAGATTATATTGATTGGAAGGACAAGATGGAGACAATGTTGGAAGATAATAGGCTGAAGAAATTCATAAACAATGATATTCCTAAGCCTCCAACAAATCATGCTCAAGATATGGCAGAGTGGAAGAAACGTGTGGAAAATGCGAGGAGGGTCATACTATAATGAGTTCGAGATCATATTGTCTCGAATCTCCATGGGAAATAAAATCCATTCGCGATGTGGAAAACATTGACTGACTTGTTTGAGAATCCTAGTGAATACAGGAAGCTGGAACTGAAAGACAAGATTTGTAGCGTCAAGATGCAAAATAATGACACAATTTTGTACTATGTGAGCAAGTCTACACAGTGTCATGATGAACTTGGAGGGGTCAGTGTGATTGTCCCTAAAGAATATTTGGTAGCTCTAGCTATGTTGTTTCTTCCCAAGAGCTGGCACAGTTATCAGGATTCAACTACTGAGTTTGGAGCATTTATGGTCCAATCTAGTGCAGGCAGAAATGAGGCAAGACAAACGAGATGGGACCTCTTCCAAAGAAGAGGAAGAGGACCTTACATTAGTCAGAAAAGGAAATAAATCCAAGGGAAATATGTCCCAAGGTGAGGAGGGAAAGAAGAAAGACTTGTACAACATCAAGTGCTTTCATTGTCATGAATTCAGGCACTGTGCCACAAAATGTCCACACAAGAAGGAAAGCAAGAAGGAGCCTGTAATAGCAATAGCAGGTGAAGCTCTAGCTTCACAATTAGAGCTCGATTTTATTCTCATTTCATGCATCGAAAGCACAATAATGGGAAGCATGTGGTATCTCGATAGTGGTGCCTCATTCCATATGACTAGGAATAGAGATCTCTTTAGTTACTTGGAGGAGAAAGACATCAAGTAGAACATTGAGTTTGGATATGACAGAAGGTATAACGTGATTGACATTGGTAAAATAACTTTTTAGAGGGATTTTAGCTCCCCTCTCAGGCCCAAGGATGTGATATATGTACTGGGTCTAAATAATAATCTTGTTTCCATTGTGGTATTGAAAGACCATGGCTACATTATGATATTTAGCAAAGGAAAGGTTTTCCTTAGACACATCACCACGAGAAATGTGAAGCAAATCAGTGTTAGATTCAAGAACTTATATGCACTTGAGGTCGAATATGCATGCAAATCCTTGAGGAGCAAGGCAAAGGTTAGAGACTTAGTTTTTTAGAGGGAGCATAATCTACCTCTCAAAATGGAGCTTCAGAAACAGCCTCAACAAGTTGTGGAATAGTCATAATTAGAGAATTAGACAGAAGCCAGAGTGGAAACATCCACTCATGTAGATACCTCTAGTAGGGGGGAATTTTGAGTTAAGTGGGCAGAGGGAGCACATGCAGCCATAACTCTAGGTGTGAGGTGGGGGGAAGTGAAGTAATAGTCCCAAGTGTTGCAGAAATTTGGGCAGGGTCCATTCAGGTGGTTTTGTCTCATGGATCATTACCTTGCTATAGGGGCCCACAGTATTCAGTAGCATGAGGATCAATGTTAGTCATATATTGAGGAGTGCAGAGTAGTCTTGATAGCAAAGTAGGAGGCTCGGTAGTAGAGTCAACAATAATAGATTTCTCTCAATAGACAGTTGCAGATTGATTCAATGATTTTTTCTTTTTTTCTTTTATGCTCTTTAGATGCAGACGCTGCAATAACAACAACAATATTGAGAATTTTTGCATGCAATACATTCCAAAGGTGTTGGATCAGGGTAGATGTGAATCCCTTTCTTGTTGAGAGGGAGTGTTGAAAATGGAAATAAGAAAATCTTGATATAATTTTTCATTGAATTAAATTGGGAGAAAATTGTAATTCCACATCACAAGACAACAAGAATGAGTTAACTAAGTTAATTTTGTTGAAGGAAATGTAACTAGGTTTGGTCTTAATAAATGTACTTTTGATATTTGTATTTATTCAATAAAATAAATATTATTTTTATAATATATGTCAATGACTTTTTTTCTCATTGAAGTAGGTCTAGCACATGTTAAAGTGCTATAGGTAAATCGAAAAGGTCAAAAGAATTATGTTAAAGACCTTAAGGGTATGTTACATTATGTATAAGAGTCTAAGAAGTAACCTCCAAGTAAAGTCAAGTCCCCTCCTATGAAAAGGCACCATCAAAGAGTCTCCAAGCATGTGGCACCACAAATAAACCATCCAAAGTAAGCATAACAAGTCGGCCTGGAAACAATCTACAATTCGGCCTTCTAGTCCGCCTGAAAAGAGGGGCAATCCCATATAAATAGAGGTTGTTCACTCCATTACAACGTCAACCAAGTTGTTCTGAAATTTGTGAAGAGAAGAAGCTAGAGAAATGGTAATGAAGGAAAAATAAGGTGTCTCCTTGGGAAGCGAAGGAAGGAGGAGAAAATCTGAAGTGAAGAGGACTATTTATATGGCTAGAAATAGTCACACGTGCGAAGAAAGGGTGGTAAAGCTTGCAGATATGACAAAAGGGACACACAGTCCATAAACTAGTGTTGATTAGGTTTGAAACTAGGCCTACAAGGCCTCCCAAGACAAGCGAAGAAGCCTATATCTCTAGCAAAGAAAAGGGATCCTAATTATCTAGGGTACCTCTCACACATGTGAGAGTTAGGGTTGCAATTCTATCACACTAAGGAAGAATGAAGTGTCGGAAGAAGGACAAAGTACCGGGGAACGTAGTGCCGGAAGGAGGTGAACAAAATACTGGGAAAACATAATGCAAATAAAAGGAAGGACTTGACTTGTGCTTGGAGGATCTTCTAGTCAAGGATCTAGGGTTTGGCATTAATTAAGAAAGAAGCTTCAATAAGAGAAGACTTACCAAAGGTTTTTCCTCTCAAGAGAAGAGAGTTTTGGCCCTAGTAGAGAGCCAACATCTTGTGATCTTGGTTTTATGTCTTGATATCAGTTTGATGAAATACACACACATTCATTAATAATAATAAGAAGAAGATTAATCTAACAAGGAAAAGTAAAAAGACTCAACAAATTGTTATCTTTTCAAGAAGAATCACACTGCACCTAATTTCCCTAGATTCTTCAACATGGTATCAGAGCCAAGGTGACACATCAAGGAAAGGGAAACTCAAGAACACTCATCAAGGAATGGTATCTACAAGGTTGAAGCATCAACCCAAATATAATCAAGGAAAATAATGTTTGCCATCTATCATTCATCAAGGAATAATACATAACAATAATAAGAGACTTACATAAATGCACCTACAAAGAGGAGCAGATCAAAGAGGGACTTACACCATCTACAAGTTACTAAGCAAATCTCATCATCAAGCAAGTCCACTTGGAAAAGGAAACTTGAAGAACATCAAGATCCTAGGAAGGCAAGCCATCAAGTCTTCAAGGAGAACAAAAATCCACTACATATCAAAATCTATCAAGTAAGTATATGTCCTCGTCTGAATATACATCAATGTCTTTTTGAAAGGAAAGAAACAAATTGGTAGGTACCAATAACTTTATTGCATGGAAGAAGAGGATTGATTTTCTTCTCAAGGAGAATGAACTCCAAGAACATGTTAAAGGGAAGATCACTATCCCTGCTAAGGAAGAAACTCAAACCTTAGCCAAGTAAAATAAGGATGAGACAAGAGCTCAAAGGATTCTAATAGAATCTATCAAGGACTCTCTCATTCCTTATGTCTCTAAATTTGAAACAACAAAAGAAATCTATGATAAACTAGTAGAGTTATTCTCAGTAACCACAGCTGGAGAGGTGATATATCTAAGAAATGAATTGTACAAAATGAAGATATAAAAGGAAGAATAGCTCCCTACTTCATGAAGATCTTTGAGATGAGGGATCAACTTCAAGATATTTGGGAAGTCATGTCTGACAAAGAAATGACAACTGTAGTACTCAATGCTCTACTTGAGGATTGAGGCAACTTCACATCAAGCATATATGCCAAGAAGGAAGCAAACACACTCAGTGAAATGTGGGCTCTATGAAAGACAGAGGAAACTAGACTTAAAGCAAAGGAAGATGTGTCTACCATGGCCAAGAGAAGGGGAAAATTTGGCAAATTTTGTCCACGAAGAACAAACAACAAATACATGTCACAAACCCAATGTTATGGATGCCAATAATATGGACACTACAAAAGGAATTGTCCTAAGCTTAAGAAGGACAACAAAAACAAAAGAAAGAGGGAAGAAGCTCACATGACTCAAGAGGTGAAAGAAGAAGAAAAGAAGCAAATGAAGGAAGATCCTCCAGATCTCTACTATGACTAAGTCAAACTCTCTACTTCAAGTCTTATTTCAAAATTTTGAGTAGGATAGGAGCATGTAGGAATAGAAAAAAAAATCATGGTTAGAAATATCTTCTAGAATATAAAAGCATGATGGAAATAGCTCAAGATATTCATGCATAAGGAGCCTACCTAGAATAGTACCTCATCCACTATGGAATAAAATTAATCATGAATAAGAATCTTAGAAGACCCCCATCATCAAAAGGAAAGAAACATTTGCAGGGTAAGGGTCTTCAAGATCCTATGATGGAATATTCAAAAGAAGATTCATGAATAAGAAGTATATGGCTCATTGGGAAGTCCCATTCATTGGATTCAAGAAAAGGACAATGTGCAGGCAAGCTAAGATGAAGCAAGAAGGGCCACACCATGAACAATCAACTAAAGTCAATATGATCAAAGGAGAATCAAGATGAGGTATGTATGCATCAAAGTTTAGTCATGTTATCATATGTATATTATTGAATCATGGAAATAGTTCTATAAATTGATCAAGTATGAAAAAATTTATTTCACCAAGGACATGCTCGAAGGCATGTACTACAATGAAATTAAGGTCAACAAAAGGATATGCTCACATAAGGAGTATAAGATTGCTGACTAAGAGGCAAGAAGAAATGTTGACTAGTCGAGGAAGAAAGCAACGAAGAAGGGCTCTCACAAGGAGCATAAGGTGGTTGACCAATCTATCCAAGAAGAAGAAAATGAAGAAATATATCAAGCATATGAAGAACACCATGATCAACAAGAATCACTATCTGACAAGATACTTTGAAGATATCTCCCAAAAGAAGGCAGGACAACTCTGACAAAGGAAGGAAGGACCCTTGACACCTATGAAGTCCTTGGAGATATAAAAGGTGTAGATAACATATTCTACTCTACAAAATATGCCGTGATGAAGAATCCATCCAGCAAAAGTATCGTTTAATGTTGAAGCAATATCATGATGAATTCATGAAGGGATACTAGATCAAAGCGTGGAAACAAGCAAGTACAAAGAATCATCCATGTGAAGAGTAGTCTTAAGCATATAAAATATGACAAGGAATAACAAGATGAAAAGAGAACATGATATATGAAAATAAGGCCACTTTCCACGAAGGAAGCAATGGCATGACTAACTAGGAAGGAAAGTGATCAATGGATGGTTTCCTACCAAGAAGAAGTTCAAATAAATACTTCATGACATCAAATGAAGGAAGGAGATCAAGCAGATGAAGGAACCACGTAGAAGGAGTTGCTGATAAATGAAAGTCCCTAGTCAAGAGGGATCAAGAGGGAGCTTTGGATCACTCTTGATTACAAAGGAGTGACAATTGTGTTTTTCCATTTCATGTATCATGCACTAGACCAAGACTAACAATCGTAAGTCTAGATGAAGGCCATGAATGGAAATGTAGACACAAGATAGACACAACATTCTTGTCTTCACTTGCGAAGAAAGAATGGGAGAATTGGGTAATCATTTGGCATCCAATATTCTTTGAGGATGTGTAGGGCATCCAAGACAAGAGTAGGCAAGAGGACCGATATTCTTTGAGGGTTGGGAACCCAAGATAATAATATTCCTAGAAGGTCATACTCAGTGAACACTCGAGTGGGTATGTACCTTGAGAGACAATGATTAAGGTGTCTATAAGCCATTGGTCTCACCAACATTGTGCTCTGATCTATTGAGAGATAGATTTCACAGTCAAGGCCTTGCTATGGAAACAATGTTGGTTATTATGATGCTATAACAGATAGATTGCAAATCCGGTTTCTCTTATGTGAATTATTCAAGATTGAAACATATCCAAACACCTTGTAATGTTGTATGAATACCTCCCTAGTTAAGAGGGAGCATTGAAGGAAATGTAACTAGGTTTGGTATTCATAAATGTACTTTTGATATTTGTATTTATTCAAGAAAATAAATATTATTTTTATAATATATGTCAATGAGTTTGTTGATCATTGAAGTAGGTCTCGCACATGTTAAAGTTCTATAGGTAAATAAAAAAGGTCAAAAGAATTATGTTAAAGACCTTAAGGATATGTTACATTGTGTATAAGAGTCCAAGAAGTAACCTCCAAGTAAATTCAAGTCCCCTCCTATGCTAAAGCACCATCAAAGAGTCTCCTTCAAGCATGTGACACCACCAAAGAAACCACCTGAAGTAAGCATAACAAGTCAGCCTAAAAATAGTCTACAAGTCGGCCTTCTAGTCGACATAAAAGGAGGGACAGTCCCCTATAAATAGAGGTTGTCCACTCCATTACAACGTCAACCAAGGTTTTCTGAAATCTACGAAGAGAAGAGGCTATAGAAAGGGTAATGAAGGACAAACAAGAGGTCTCCTTGGGCAGCGAAGGAAGGAGGAGAAAAGCCGAAGTGAAGAGGATTGTTTCTAGGGCTAGAAATAATCACACATGTGAAGAAAGGGTGATCAATTTTGTAGATATGAAAATAGGGAAAAACAATCCATAAACTAGTGTTGATTGGGTTTGAAACTAGGCCTACAAGGCCTCCCAAGACAAGTGAAGAAGCCTATCTCTCTAGCGAAGAAAAAGGACCCTAATTTTCTAGGGTACATCTCACACATGTGAGAATTAGGGCTGCAATGTTGTCACACTAAGGAAGAATGAAGTGTCGAAAGAAAGACGAAGTGTCGGGGAACAAATTTTCAGAAGGAGGTGAGCAAAGTAGCTGGAAAACATAGTGCAAAGAAAACTTACCAAAGGGTTTTCCTCTCAAGAGAAGAGAGGTTTTGGCCCTGGCAGAGAGCCAACATCTTGTGTTCTTGTTTTTATGTTTTGATAGCAGTTTCATGAAGTACACACACATGCATTAATAAGAAGAAGAAAAATAATATTAAGCTAACAAGGGAAAGTAAAAAGACTCCCCAAATTGTTATCTTGTCAAGAAGAATCACACTACACCTAATTGCCCTAGATTCTTCAACAAATTTCACTTACTTGGCTCAGTTAATTCAAGTTGAGGGCCTAACTTGAGTCATGTAGAGTAGTTTCTAACTTTTAGGAGCTTATGTTGAATTTAATTTGAGTTGTAATAGTTTAATTCAGTTAAACTAAGTTCATGTCAGTTAAACTAGTTCCAACTGTTGGAGGAACTAGTAGGACGTCTAGCAGTGGAGTTCAGCTTCAGTTTTCAACAAGTTAATTGATAAATAAGCCATAATTAACTCATGCATGCATGAAATTCGAGTTACCCAATTGAGATTGGAGTTCAAGGGAAATGTACTATTAGTTGTATAATTTTTTGAGTTGTACAGATCGTGAGCAGTCAGAGAAGGGTCTATAGGGATTGCACAATTCGGGATGGGTATTTCCCTAATTAATAGGGGGTTAATTCCCAAGGAAACAAGGCAAAGAAATAAGAGCTTGGGAGGCATCAAAATTGGCTAAGTATTAGCTAGAGTCATCTTGTGAGACTGTGAGATAGATTATACTGGTGCAGAGATTGTTCAGGCTTGAACAAGAATTATATTTCTTTTCTATTTTCTGACTAATGCAATACAAATAGGAAGGGTCTTTGAGGATAAATCTTTCCCCTTAGATAAATATTTGAGCATATGTGCTTGAATCTTGTCTCATGTTTATGTTGTGATTAATCAATCAATTAATTGTTTCCGTTGATGAGTAGAGTAGATTCAAGTCTTTTGTTTTAGCATATTACATAAGTAGTTTGAATCTATAAAGAGTTTCTATAAGTGCCATATACTATTGGAAATGTCTTGGAATAATATTTTCAACCATATATCCTATGCTCTAATTTTATCTAGTTATTTTCAATAAAAATGCCTTCAAAGATAGGGTATCAAATTAGGCATCAAGCAAAAACTAGGTATCCAAACAATATTTCCAACAATATTCATCTTGAAATATCTATCTTGGACATCTATAGTCTCACCCTGTCTTTGAGATCAATGACAACAATATTTCCAACAATATCCCCCTAACTTTTACATCGATGAAAACATAATGTTTGATCATTTTTGTTGTGAATACCTTGCGATGAGAAAGAGACCAACAAAAGACAATTAGTTTATCTAAATTCCAAATGTTAAACTAGAAACGAGATTTTGGAGTAAAAGGAAAAGGATAAAGCAGAGATAAGTAGCTTTATTTTACTGTATAATAAAAAAATTTCCAACCTTTCAATCCTTTTTCACCAGATGGCACGGAGTGCATCCAAATAAGAGGCCTTCTAAAGAATGAGCATCACATTTCGAATAATCTAGAACATACTGAAGATTCAATCCCATCCAAAGACCATCCCTTGACCATAAGGAGATATCTTCCAAGGAATGTTTCCCACTATTGGAAATCCATTCATGCAGTGGAAAAAGAGCCTATTTCCCCCCAATTGAGGATGCCCCATTATGCCACAATGTGAAATTTTGATATGTCTACTATTTATAGGAATCCAAGTGAGTTGATATTTTATTAAAGAAGTAATTATCACCATAAGCTTCCAAATGAATGAACCTTCCTTGACACAGGTTGGGTAATCCAAACAATATTTCCTTTCTCCTAAAAAATATTAGGCCTTATTACAGTCTTCCACCAATCTATATAAATTTGATAGAGTTACAACTGCCCAAGAAGTTTAATCTAAAATCAAGAGACACAATTCTACTCTATTGATTTGCAGAATGAAAATCACAACCTAGAACAACATGCATAGACATGCAATAAGAAAAAAAAAAAATATACAATGATTTCTAGGGTAACCCAATTGGGAAAAACCCCTCAAGCTTGTTTGCATTAATCAATGAATTGACAAACTATTACAATTGCTAGCTCTAGCTCTGAGTTCAACCTACAAAAGTATAATTGTTCTCTTGCTCAATGAACAAGCTTTGGCCAACACTTAGCTAAATATTTTCTCACCAAGGCCCCTATTTTCTTGCACAAATCTTAAGGAAATTAGCCCCTATTCTTTGGGAATTTCCTCCAAAATGATTGCACAATTCCTAAGGATTGATCACTGATTGCATGCAACACCTGTACACTCAACACTAGTTTACAATTGATGTTACACTGCCTTGGAATCTCCACCACAACTGGGCAATTCAAATTCCTCGCATGCATGAGCTTTTTTTGGTTGGTTTATCAATTAAATGGATGATCTTTGAGTTAGATTGTTGTCCCACTGCACAATTGACCTTCGACTAGTTCTATTAATTGTTAGAACTAGTTTAATAGAGTACAACTAGAAATAAATAAATAAATAAATTTAGAAATTAATACTAATAATAATAAATAATTTCTAATTTTATTTGAATTAATTTTTAGTCTTTAGTATTATTTCTTATTTTTAGGGCCTTTTCCATTATTTTTATTTTTCTAGTTTTGACTTTATTGTTTTTTAATGTTATTTTTAATAATTTTGTAATATTTTGGCTATTGGGATTAATCTGTTGCATCTCTACTATTTATTAGTTCTATGCTTCAGCTATCCATCTATGTCTTGATGATGAACCACAATAAGTGGTTCAAAACATGTCAACTTTAAAATCTATATCTAATTTCGTCCGAAAAGTATTTGGTATAAATCATGAATCACAGAAGCTTGCATTCTGATACAACTGGAAAATATTGAACTGGATTGCTATAAATTAGCAATCACATATGCATAACTAAACTCCAAGCCCTCTAACTTGAATTTACTGAACTAACTGTGTGACAAGATCCATGTCACCTCAATTAAATACCTCCAAGTTGTATGCTGATGTGGAAAATTCGAATTTTCATTTGACCAAGGCTAAGCCAAATTGAGCCTTTCTTCTACACTTTTCAACACTCCCTCTTAGTAAGAAAGGGATTATAAACCACCCCTATCCTGCACCTATGGAATTTGAACTTCCCTCTTGACAAAGCCTTTGTCAAGATGTCAACATCTTGTTCCTCAGTTGGAATGTATTGTAGTAACATATCCTCCTTTGCACACACTCCCATAAATGATGATACCAGATATCTATATGTTTGGATCAGTCATGAAATACTGGATTCTTAGAGAGCTAAATGCAATCTTGTTATCACAATAGATCACAGTTGGATCCATCTCCTGACCAAATAGTCCCGTAAGTATCTTTCTCATCCAAATCGCCTCACATGCTGCTTGACTTGCAACCATGTATTCAACTTTTGTTGAAATGAGCACCACATGCCTCTACTTCCTGCTGTACCATGAAATTCTTGCAGACGCAACATTGAAAATTGCACCTAATGTACTCGTTCGGTCAAATGAACTCCCTTCCCAATTTGCATCTGTGACACCATGTATCTTCACTCCCTTTATTTGTCTATACCATAATCCATACTGGGTAGTGCATCTAAGGTATCATAAAACATGCTTTGTTTCCTTCTAATACAATTTGGTCGGGCTAACCATAGCTTGGCTCAGTTGGTTTATTACATAGCACATATCTCATCTTTTGTTCATAAGACACATCAGTGAACCCACTAGCTGTCGGTAAATGGTAGCATCAACCTCTTCACTTGAAGTGGCATTCTCCTTCCTCTAGTTGGTTGCTAGAGGTTTCTCCAGGGGATTACAACTCTCCATGCAAAACCTTTGTAGTATCTCAGTGGCATACTTTCCTTGAGATATAAACAATTCCCCATCACCATTCCATACTTCTATCTCGAGGAAGTAGTGCATGTGACTCATGTCTTTCATCTCAAATTCCCTTACAAGGTCCTCCTTGCAATAGTTGATCAACTTCTCATCACCTGTCAATATTAAATCATCAACATATAAAACTATGATAATAAATTTCCCTTCTACTAAAATATGATAGAGGTTCACATCTGCTTCAATTTTGTTGAATCCCTATCTAGTGAGATAACTATCAATTTGATTGTACCAAAATCAAGGTGCTTGCTTGAGACCGTACAATGCTCGTTGAGTATGCACACATGTGACTCCTAATAAAATGTCTCAAAACCATCTGGTTGATCTATGTATACTTCCTTCTCAATAAGACCATTGAGAGATGTTGTTTTTACATCCATCTGGTGGATCTTCCACCCCATATGCACAGCTAGTGTAAGAATTGATCTAATGGATGAATACCTTGCGATGGGAGCAAAGGTTTCCTCATAGTAAATTCCCTCAACTTGAGAGAATAATTTAGCCACAAATATGAGATTGTACTTCTCTATGCTTCCATCTGCTACATGCTTAGCTTTGAAGATCCATTTTGAACCCACAACTTATTTTTCTATCGGTCTTCAGATCACTTTCCAAACACTGTTATTTATGATGGATTCGTATTCTTCCTCCATTGGATCAACTAAAACTGGTTGCTCAAATTCTTCCTAAAAAGAGGATGCCTCAGTCTCTACAAGCTCAGTCATTAGATCCATGTAGCTAGTGTACCCTTCAAGTGACCTCCTTTGCCTACGTAAATTTGAAGGAGCTCCCACATTCTCCCTCCCATCCTGCACCAATATTTCAACTTCCCTGGTTCTTTTTATACCTTCTCTAGATGGTTCTACTTGATCGGATGTCTCCACTATGCCTCCTCTCTACTCCTACATTTGTGGTTGCTCCACAAATTCTTGAGGCTCCTCCTTTCGAGCTAAAAGGTCCTCTTCTAGTGGGATTTGAAGCTTCCTCTCAAGAGAGCATCTCATTGCTTTATCCTCATCAAAATTTACACCCTTTCACACAACTGTCATTTTGAGGGAAGATAAGTACACCTAGTAATTTTATGGAGTTTTGGTGTAACCCACAAAAATTCCCAACTCTTTTGTTGGCTCAAGTTTCTTCTTTGAATCTTTGGAGACATGGCAGTAAACTGAAGGTCCAAAAATTCTGAAATGAGACATATTAGGCTTTCTCCTCGAGAAGGCCTCCTTTAGTATAGTCATACCAAGAATCCAATGAGGACTTTGATTCTGCAAGTAGATTGTTGTGTTACACGCCTTTGCCCATAAATGTAGTGGTATGCCTTGGTCATGCAGCGTATCTCTCGCATCCACCAAAATGCTTTGGTTCTTTCTCTCGGCTGCCCCATTCTGTTGTGGGTTGTGGGGAGTTGTCAATTCTCTTCGAATTCATTCTTTGGCACAAAATTCCTTGAATTTATTCAAATCATACTCATCTCCATTTTCGTTCCTGAGAACCTTCACCTTCTTTCCAGTCTCTTACTCAACTACGGCCTTGAATTCTGTAAATTTTGAGAATGTCTCATCCTTCTCCCGCATGAAGAAGATCCAACAAGTTCTTGAGAAATCATCAATAAAAATAACATAGTATTTATGTTTGGCAATGGAGATTGTCGAGAAGGGTCCAAAAACATCAGAGTGGACTCTCTCCAAGACTGCATTTGCTTTGTTGTCTCGATCATGGAATGTGGATTTTACATATTTCTCCAAAGTATAACCATTGCAAACATCCTACTACTCAAGTGATCCTTTAGGGAGGCCAATGGTTATTGTTGGCATTATGACACAGGCTTAGCACTATGGCACAAGTGTTGTCCTTGATGGCAACACACTCGGCAAATCACTCAAATGATAGTTCAGGCTCACAGGCTCTTAGAATAAAGGAAAAATAGGTATATCCAGGTTCCCGTTGACCAAGATGCATATACATGCAGATTCACAGACCAAAAGACATGTATGCGTATACACACACTTTCATTCACAGAAAAGCGCATATAGTTTGAAAAACTTGGTTTTTCGTCCTATGGTTTTCGACCATGGTATCTCGTTCAAAGTATTGGACCTAGGTATTGGTTCTAAGTGGTTTTGGATCATGGGATTGAGTAAGGCCTAAAACTATAAAAGGAGGAGGATATCATTAGGCAAATGTACTCAAGGATTGAATATCTTATGAAGAGCTAGATCTGGAATACTGGTTATTAGGTCATGGTGCATAGCTGGGTTTGAATCAAGGAGGAGCCTGAGCGCTTGATGAAGGATAAGTTCTATTGATTGGTCAAGATCTTAAAACTTGAAGAGAAATATCTTTGTGTGGTTTTTATATTTTATTATTGGCGCATATCATAATCTGTAAATCTGATGATCTAGGTATAATTGATGTTTGATTAATTGCAAAGGTTAAATCATCCTTTACAGATATGTACGCAAGTTCAGTATATCAAGGGCACGTATACACGTTGGTTCGGCATTCCAAAATAGCGTATATGCGGGTTGGCCTTGGGAAGAGTGCATATGCACACAGGTTTGTCACATTGAAGTAGCATACATCTCATAGAATATGCTTTAGCTACTTCTGTTTTTGCTGTTGCAATATTTTGGGTTCTGGTTACTAGTACAGTATTCTGGTTACAACTTTCAAAGAAGAGATTGGTTGATTCAGTTTGGTTGGTACAAGGAGATTGGTTGATGCAGAAGTTTGATTGATTTTATTGATGGATCCAGTCTGAAAATTTATGAAACGTGGTCCCTGGAAGAAAAGAGAAGGTTGTAGCCTTCTATAGGTCAATACCTACATACTAGTAAACACATCAGCTAGTACAAGAGCTAAGGGGGTTGAAGCTACCTTCCAGGAGAAACTAGAGAATGAGAGAAGGTTGTAGCCTTCTGCAGGTAAAGGCCTACGTACTAGTATAAGACTGCACTAGTACAGAAACGTTGTAAAAAGAAGTTTCTTACTAAAAGAAGATAGAGATGAATTGCAGCAGGTGGTTTTCACCCACATTAGGTTTCCACCTTATATCTTGTGTTCTTGTGTGTGATTGTCCTCTGTTTTTACTGTACCTGGTTACTGTTTATATGGTTATGATGCACATATTAATGATCAACATCTAAAGAACTAAGTAAATTAGAAGTCTACAGGGTATACGTTAGTTTCTTTAATTGCAGTTGCGTATATACGCAGGTTTCACTAACTGCAGTAGCGTATACAAATTTGATTGTGAAATGAAAAATAATTGACTTGCTAATACTGATTCACCCCCCCTCTCAGTATTATTTCCAACAATTGGTATCAGAGCAGGTTCTTTAGAAGAATCTTGGTCGCTTAAAGGAAGATCTATCATCATGAGCAACTACGAAAAAGAGGCATACATCAGGCCACCAATCTTTGATGGGAGCAACTTCGTCTATTGGAAGGTAAGAACCACAACCTATCTTCAATCTCTTGGCACAGAATTTTGGGATATCACGGAAGGAGGATACACATTTCTAGCAGCAACTCCTGCAGATACGGCAGGTAAAACGCAGTATGAAACAAATGCAAAGGTTGTCAATACTCTATTGGGGAGTCTATCAGAATCAGAATTCATCAAGGTTATGCAGCTCAACACTGCCAAAGAAATATGGGACAAGATCATTCTAAGCTATGAAGGAGATGATCAGGTAAAACGTGCAAAACTACAATCTCTTAGAATTCAATATGAAACTCTCAAAATGCACAATGATGAAACTGTAGCTAATTATTTCCTACACATAGATGATATTGTTAATCACATGAAAAACTTGGGTGAAGAGATAAAAGCAATTACTTTAGTTGAAAAGGTTCTAAGATCCTTGTCTTCTAAGTTTGAATCAAAATTTTCAGCCATAGAAGAAAAGCAGAATCTTCAGAGTATTACTATGTCACAACTGCACGGAATCCTAACTGCCTTCGAAATGAGAAAAGGGGTTCCATTAGACATGAGAGAAGCTACATTCAAAGCTTCAGGAAAAGGAGAATACAATGAATCAGGACATACGTTAGAAGGAGAGGAAGAATCAAATTTTGTCAAGAACCTTCAACGGGGTTCTGGAAGATTCAGAGGTAAGCTACCTTTCAAATGCTTTGCTTGTGGAAGAGTCGGTCACTATGTAGCCAAATTTCCTCATAAAGATAAGCTTGATAAAGTTAAGGAACCAGTTAAATGGAATAGAAAACAGAGCGTAAGTAAGAAGAGCTATTATACACATGAAGACAACGATGGATTTTCAAATAGTGATGAAGATGAACATGGTAATGATTATAGGATTTTTATGGCTTTTGAAGATGATGATTTCTTGGATGCTACAGATGAAGATGATCTCTATGAAGAAATTTCTAAACTTGAAATCTGTTTAGAAGAAAAGAGTATGATTATAGGTACTCTGACATTCCAACTTGCTGAAAGGGAAAAACACAATGAAAAGTTAGAATGTGAAATTGTGGGACTTAGAAAAGATATTGAGAAAACAAAAGCTCTTAATCTTAGATTTTCTAAAGGGTCTGAAACTTTAGATGAGATTATCAAAGTGTAGTGTTCTCCTCTAATAAAGATAGGTCTTGGATATACTGAAGAAGCATCTAAAGCACATAAGCCATCCACCTCCAAAAGTTATCTTGATGCAACAAGGAGAAGTGAACAGGTTGACAATCATCAGCAAAGGCATAAAGCAGATCACCAGGTAAATCGGGGTCAATCTACTTCAAGGATGAACATAAGCTACAACCAACCACAGGTAAATCATTCCCAATTTTCTTCAAGAATGAATGTCAATGGAAACTACAATCACCTGGTCAGTAGATTTGATAATCGTAGGAATTTCTTTAATGGCCAATGTTTCTCATGTCATAACTTTGGACACAAAGTTGGTCAATGTGTTGCCTACAAGACCATCATGACTAGAGAAGCACAAAATCAAAGGAGTGTGACTGGGATCATGAAGAGGACCTACAATAACTTTTTTGCTCTAGAAAATGAAATGGAATGCTCTATTTGTAACAACTTCGATCATGGAGATTCTGAATGCGGGAGTAAGTTTCGGCAAACATCTCGGAAGGAGAAAGATTCATTGGGTCCCAAAACATGGAGAAAGAAAGAACTGCAAACAGAAAGATGTGGTATAGCCTTATATGCAGAAGGATAGGAAAATCAGTGGTACATCGACAGTGGATGCTCGAAACATATGGCAGGTGATAAAGAAAAACTTCAGCCATATAGTGCCTTAGAAAAGGAAAGGAAGGTCTCATTTGGAAATGAAACCCCTGCACTCATAAAAGGTAAAGGCTATGCTCTTTTAAAAGAAAAGGTCAAAGCTGGAAATGTTAAGTATGTTGATGGTTTAAAGCATAATCTATTGAGTGTTAGTCAAATGTGTGATCAAGGAAATGAGGTAGTATTTCGATCAAATGGATGTATTGTTTGTGAGCTTGATACAGGAGAAATAATGATCAAAGGCATAAGAACTCCAAATAATTTATACATACTCAAGGGAGGACAACAACAATGCTATCTACGCAAAAATGATGAACACTGGCTATGGCACAGAAGATTGGGGCATCTAAGCTTCCCTCAGATAAGGAAAGCATGCAAATATCAGGTTGTGCGCGATCTTCCTGACATTAGAATTCTAGACAATACAATATGCAAATCATGTCAGTTTGGTAAGCAAACTAGAACACATTTCCCTGAGAAGGAAGGATTAGCTAGTAAGCCACTTGAACTTTTCATACTGATTTATGTGGTCCATCAAGGAAAAAGTCACCTCATGGAGAAGAATACTTTATATTGTTCATTGACGACTTTTCCAGGATGTATTGGATAGGACTTCTGAAGCATAGATACGAAGCTTTCAAAAAGTTCAAAGCTTTCAAAGCCTTGGTTGAAAATGAATAAGATTGCAAAATCAAATGCCTTAGGTCTGATCGAGGAGGGGATTTTACCTCGGATGAATTTTTTGACTTTTGTGAAGAACATGGAATAAGAAGGGAATTCTCTACTACAAGGACTCCTCAGCAAAATGGAGTGGTGGAAAGGATGAACAGAACGGTTCAACAAATGGCTCGTGTTATGCTTGATGAGTCTGGAACTCCTGCACCTTCTAAAGGTGAAGCTGCATTTGTTGCTGTTACGATTCTCAAACAAAACAAACGTCCGGGTAAACAACACTCAAACTCCTCATTGAACTTTGGTAATGGTAAGACTC
>APFE031342301.1:67230-80339 GCA_000404065.3 Pinus taeda | reverse complement strand
TAACACTTGGGAATTGGTTCCTAGACCTAATGATAAGAATGTCATAAGGACCAAATGGATATTCAAAAACAAGCTGAATGAAAATGGAGATGTTATTAGAAACAAGGCCAGACTTGTTTGTAAAGGGTGTGCTCAACACTTTGAAGAAACTTTTGCACCAGTTGCTAGACTTGAAGCCATAAGAATGTTCCTTGCTCTTTCTAGCTTTCAGAAGTTCAAAGTATATCAAATGGATGTGAAATATTCCTTTCTAAATGGAGACTTAGAAGAAGAAGAAGTGTATATTAAGCAACTAGAGGGATTCATCCTTGGAAATGATCCAAAACTTGTATGCAGAATCATAAAGGCTCTCTATGGTCTTAAACAGGCTCCAAGGGCTTGGTATTATCGTCTGGACAAATACCTCCATCAACAAGGTTTTTCAAAAGGATCAGCAGATAGCAATCTATATATAAAAATTGACAATAATAA
This sequence comes from Pinus taeda, assembly GCA_000404065.3. NCBI lineage: Eukaryota > Viridiplantae > Streptophyta > Pinopsida > Pinales > Pinaceae > Pinus > Pinus taeda. The sequence goes on along the minus strand of APFE031342301.1, from coordinate 79,868 downwards.
ATTGCTAATACTTGTTGTGTATGTTAATGATATCATCTTTGGTGGTAATGAAGAAGCCATGAGTCAAAACTTTGCTTTGGTGATGCAGAAAGAATTTGAAATGTCCCTACTTGGTGAGCTCACATATTTTCTTGGTTTACAAGTCCAACAAAACAAAGACAGTATCTTTCTATCACAAACCAAGTACCTCAAGTAGATCTTGAATAAATATGGCATGGAAGATTTGAAACCAGTATGTACCCCTATGGTAACAGGATGCAGCCTCAGCGCAAATGATGAATCAGTAGCAGTACATCAACCAACCTATAAATCCATGATTGGTAGTCTGCTCTATCTGACAGGTACCTGACCAAATATCATGGATGCAATGGGAATAGTTGGGAGATTCCAGGCATATCCAAAATAAGCACACCTTTAGGCAGTTAAAAGGATTTTCAAATATCTTCAAGGAACACAAAACTATGGCTTATGGTATCCTAGAGATACAGATCTCACACTTCATGCATATACATATGCAGATTGGGTAGGAAGCATGGATGACAGAAAAAGCACTAGTGGTGGTGCATTCTTTATGGGTTCCAGATTAGTATCTTGGTTCAACAAGAAACAAAGTTCAATTACATTATCTACAACTGAAGCAGAATATGTGGTTGTTGCGTCTTGCTGCACACAAATCCTTTGGATGATGCAAACATTGCAAGACATTCAAATCACTTGTACTCCACCTATCTCCATTTTATGTGATAATACACGTGTAATCAGTATTTCAAAGAATCCAGTCATGCATTCAAAGACCAAGCACATACCTATCAACTATCATTTTCTCCGAGAACAAGTGCTTGAACAAAAGGTCAAATTGGAGTATGTTCCCCCCAAGGAACAGGTTGCTGATATATTCACCAAACCACTACCCAGGGAGACATTTGAATACCTCAGACAGGAGATGGGAGTAGTTGATGCATCATCTTATTGTTGACACTTATCTGTTTCAGAGAAAAGTGGTTGTACGCGAGTCTCATGAAGAGCATCTGCGTACATACGCTTGTTTCTATGGATACAATCGCGTATATGTTGGTTTGAAGAAAAACAGTGGGCCAGACTCAGGATGAAGAGAGCCTGATATGGGTCTGACAAAGACCATCTGGCACAGGTCTAGGGGGAGCATATACTTCTAATAATGCATTGTTGGCATTATCTTAGAAGATATTGGTACAACTTCACAGTTGTTTTTTTATTCAAGTGGAATAGGTGCAGAGGGAGATCATGGTTGATGGTCCGGATGGTGATTGACAGATGCTGCTGATGATAGTTGTTTATGACTATCATAGTCTTGTCTTAGATATTTGGTCTCTGTGTCATGTATTTCTTTTATTATCAAGATCATGTAACGACCTATCTTGTTTCCCCACTATGCCTGGGATGGATGATGTAATGTTCTTGTCTTATCATGTATAAACTTTTGGTGTATCCCCACTTGATTGGGTGGATGAGTCAATCTTGGTATATCCCCACTTGGTTGGGAGATGGATGTATGTATGAGTCGTTAGTGATAGGAAGGTCATTTATGATGTATAGATTCATGTTCTTCTTGTAGAACATCTTTTTGCAGACCTTGCTTACAGTCAGGGGGAGCACACTTTAGCAGAGCAAAGATTTCAGCATGTGCTCAGGGGGAGCATAACCCTTTGCCCTTGATTATAAAGGGGGAGAGTGACTTGGGGTTTCCATCAAGTCCAAAGGAGGAGATTGTTGGCATTATGACACAAGCTTGGCACTATGGCACAGGTATTGTCCTTAATGGCAACTCACTCGGCAAATCACTCAGATGATAGTTCAGGCTCACAGGCTCCTAAAATAAAGGAAAAAGAGGTATACGCAGGTTCCCGTTGACCAAGCCGCGTATACACGCGGATTCACAGACCAAAAGGCGCATATGCGTATGCATGCACTTTCATGCACAGAAAAGCACGTACAGTTTGAAAAACTTGGTTTTTGGACCTATGGTTTTAGACCATGGTATCTCATCTAAAGTATTGGACCTAGGTATTGGCTCTAAGTGGTTTTGGACCATGGTATTGAGTAAGGCCTAAAACTATAAAAGGAGGAGGAGATCATTAGGCAAATGTACTCAAGGATTGAATATCTTATGAAGAGCTAGATCTGGAATACTAGTTATTAGGTCATGGTGCATAGTTGGATCTGAATCAAGGAGGAACCTAAGCGCTTGATGAAGGATAAGCTCTATTGATGGGTCAAGATCTTAAAACCTGAAGAGAAATATCTTTGTATGATTTTGATCTTTTATTATTGGCGCATATCATAATCTGTAAATCTAATGATCTGGGTATAGTTGATGTATGATTAATTGTAAAGGTTAAATCATCCTTTACAGATCTGTATGCAGGTTCAGTATATCAAGGGAGTGTATACACGCTGGTTCAGCATTCCAAAACAACGTATACACAGGTTGGCCTTGGGAAGAGTGCGTATGCACGCAATTTTGTCACATTGAAGTAGCATACATATAATAGAATATGCTTTAGCTGCTTCTGTTTTTGTTGCTACAGTATTTTGGGTTCTGGTTTGGGTTCTCGTTACTGGTACAGTATTCTAGTTACAACTTTCAAAGAAGAGATTGGTCGATTTAGTTTGGTTGGTACAGGGAAATTGGTTGATGCAGAAGTTTGATTGATGTTATTGATGGATCCAGTCTGAAAATTTATGAAACATGGTCCCTGGAAGAAAAGAGAAGGTTGTAGCCTTCTATAGGTCAGTACCTACGTACTAGTAAACACATCAACCGGTACAAGAGCTAAGGGGGTTGAAGCTCCCTTCCAGGAGAAACTGGAGAACGCGAGAAGGTTGTAGCCTTCTGCAGGTAAAAGCTTGCTTACTGGTATAAGACTACACTAGTATAGAAACATTGTAAAAAGAAGTTTCTTATTAAAAGAAGATAGATACGAATTGCAGCAGGTGGTTTTCACCCACATTGGGTTTCCACCTTATATCTTGTGTTCTTGTGTGCGATTGTCTGCTCTGTTTTTACTGTACCTGGTTACTGTTTATATGGTTCTGATGCACAGATTAATGATCAACGTCTGAAGAATTAACTAAATTAGAAGTCTGCAGGTTATATGCTAGTTTCTTTAACTTCAGTTGTGTATATACGTAGGTTTCACTAACTGATGTAGCGTCTACAAATCTGATTGTGAAATGAAAAATAATTGACTTGCTAATATTGATTCACCCCCCCCCCCCCCCCCCCTTTAGTATTATTTCCAACAGTTATTTGTTGCATAATTGTAAGGGTGTCATGGTGAAAATAACCAAGGCTTATGTGCCAGAGTTCACCAACATCTCGACTCTGCACTTTCTCTTCCTTACATCTTAATGCAGCGCAATATTACACATCAAATTTGTATGGGTTCTTGACATGAACCCTGATCTGCTTCACCTTCCCATTAGCTATGTGTCTCAAAAAGGCTTTCCCTTTACTGAAAATAACATCACAGCCATGATCTTCTAAAACTGCTATAGATATGAGGTTCTTCTTTAGGCATGGTACAAACATGACATCTTTGAGGTAAAGAGGGGATCTCGACTCCCTCTTAAAGGTTGTTTTACCAATCTCGTTAGCACTATACCTTCTATTTTCCCCAAGCTCAATATGCATTTGGATATATTTCTCCTCCGGGTCCTTGAAAAACTCTCTACACCCTTTCATGTGGAACGAGGAACCTGAGTCCAAGTACCACACACTCCCCATCACAGTGTTGGTCATGCATGTGATCAAGGTGAATTCTAACTCGAACTGTGAAGCCAACACTTCACCTGTTGTTCCTCCTAAGTTATTCTTGCTAGACGTTTTGTGTGGACACTTTGTAGCATAGTGCCTAAATTCATGACATTGAAGCATTTTATTTTTGACAAGTCTTTCTTTTTGCCCCCTTGGCTGGAATCTAGTTTGGTTTGATATTTCTTCCATTTTCCCTTCTTTCCCTTCCCAACCAATGAAAAATTATCTTCATCCTCTCCCTTGGATGAACCTCCATCTATGGTATTTCGCCTAATTTCTTCTTGTACCAAATTAGACCATAAGCATTCTTAATTCGATAATTTTCCCTTCCATTCACAGAGTCCTAGTAGTTGTGCCAGGATTTTGGAAGGCCTAGAACAAGTGGGTTCACCAGGTCATATTCTACAACATTCACACCAACCCCTCCAAGCTCATTCTGAACTTGTGTAAATCTACTGAGATGTTGTGAAATCATATCGTTTTTTGCATCTAAATGTTTCAAAGTTTGTCTTTTAGGGCCAATTTTCTATGGTCACTGCTACTTTCGAATAGCTCCCTCAGTACCTTCCACATGTAAAATGGTGTCTCTTTGCCATGGATATTTGAGACAGTGTGGTCTTTCATTCCCTACAGGATTATTCTCCTTACCTTGACTACATATTTCTTCCATTGTGTTAGGTTTTGGGCATTAGTTGATCCTGGTTTTGATATGTTTGTCTTGACATAATCCATCAACCCATTTTCATTAAGCACTGCCTCCATGTGATCCTTCTAGCCAATGAAATTCGAGATGGCTTCCAAAGCACACTCTAATATCAGTCCATTGAAGGCCATTCTCCCAACTCAGAGGAAATCTTGCTACACTCAAGCTGCAAATTCAAACCTCTTGAGGAACGACTTTGGAATTCTTATTCTAATGTGAATCTTACTCTGATACCATGTAGAAATTTTTTAGAGTTGAAAGACTTCAAGAAATTTAATCTAAAATCAAGAGACGCAATTCTACTCTTCTAATATAGCCCCAAGGGATAGCTCAGTTGATCGAGTTCCTATTTCTAAGTACCTTTCCAATTTTGGGAGGTCACGAGGTCAAATATACTTGACGTCCTTCGGGTTAGACCCGACTAGATAAGCCAACAGTAGATCCCTTTGGGTTGATTTTCCTAGATTAGTCCCTGTGGATGTGGAGGTCACTCAGTGTTCATGAACCACAATTGAAAAAAAATATACTCTACTCATCTATGAAATGAAATTCACAATTTAGAACAACATGCATAGACATGCAATAAGAAAAACCACAAATACACAACGATTTCTAGGGAAACCCAACTGGGAAAAACCCTTCAATCTTGTTTGCATTAATTAATGAATTGAGAAACTATTGCAGTTTCTAGCTCCAGCTTTGAGCTCAACCTGCAAAAGTATAAATGTTCTCTTGCTCAATGAACAAGTTTTGGTCAACACTTAATCAAATAGTTTCTCACCAAGGCCTTTATTTCCTTGCACAAATCCTGAGGAACTTAGCCCCTATTGTTAAGTAATTTCCTCCAAAATGATTATGCGCAACTCCCAAGGATTGATCATTGATTGCATGCAACACCTTTAGACTCAACGCTAGTTTAAAACCAATGTTACACTGCCTTGGAATCTCCACCAGAGTTGAGAAATTCAATTTCCTTGCATGCATGAGCTATTTTTGGTTGATTGATTAGTTAATTGGAATTGATCTCTAAGTTAGATTGTTGTCCCACTACACAACTAACTACCAACTAGTTCTATTAATTGTTAGAACTAGTTTAACTGAGTACAACTGTAAATAACTGAATTGGATTGCTATAAATTAGCAATCACACATGCATAATTGAACTCCAAGCCCTGTAAATCGAACTTACTGAACTAACTGAGTGACAAGAGCCATGTCACCTTAGTTAACTTCCTCCAAGTTGTCTGTTGATCTGGAAATTTCAACTTTTCTCAATTTTACCAAGGCTAAGCCAAATTGAGCCTTTCTTGCTACACTTCTCAACACAATACTCTTGTTTTGAGATCAATAACCATAACATCTTAGTGCTAATTTGCATGCCCATATATTTGAATTCATTCCGTTTTTTTGAAAGAGGGAATTCCAAAGTGCTGAGTAGTTGTCTCTAAATCCTTCTATTCACATCCTATGTATAGATTTTACTTTTTTCTTTGTTAATTACACCTCCTAAGGACAAAAAGAAATTAGTTATAAATATGTTGAAACTTGCAACTATAGCTGAGGTTGTCCCCAATAGGAAGGTATCTTTGGAAAATTGTGAATGATTGAAACTTTTTTTGCTCTCACATATCTTATTTCTGGAAGAATTTATATTCTTCTTTCATAATATAATATTCTACTAATCAAATCAACCATTAAAATATAGAGAATAGGATATTATGGGCAGCCTTGCCTCAATCCCATATATGCTTTAAAGAAGCTAGTTGACCTTCCATTTTCGAATGGAAAAATAAAAGGGTTGCGAATACAAGAAGAAATCCATTTAATTTTTCATTCTTCAAACCAAAATTCCCTTAAGACTTGAAATAAAATCTGATAGCTCACTTGATCAAAATAATTTTCCATATCTAATTTAGTAATCATCCTCTTTACCCCTCTAGATTTACTAGAATGAATCACTTCTTGAACCAACATGATGTTGTCCACAATTTGTCGACTACTTGCAAATCCTCCTTCATTTTCAAAGATTAAGTTTGTGAGAAAAGATTTATTCTTGAAGCAATAGTTTTCGAATTTAGCTTATAAGATATATTATATATAGAAATAGGTTTGAATCTTTCAAAATATGAGTTAGAGTCCTTGGGAACAAAGGCCAGGAAATAAGAATTAATGGTTCCTCCCACATAATAATTCTTATGGACATAATCAATCATTCTATTTGAGATGAAACTTAATTATATCCCAAAAAATGTGGTAAAAATGTGCTAAAAGACCATCAAGCCTATGATCTTTATCCTTGTGAAAACAGATCAAGGGTTTCCAAATTTCATCACCCAAAATGCGCGTAAGGTGAGTGACTAATTGTGGGATGTGCTCCATCATGTATTGAATTTCTTCTTCTTTACAAGTTCTTGGATCCTTGTAGATATCATTAAAATGTTGAATTGTAGCTTCTTTGATTTTAGGGTAATCTGAGATGAATTTTCCATTAATAGAGATATTCTTAATGTTATGCATCCACTATCGTAGTTTGGCTTGATTATGAGAAAAATTATTATTTCTATCCCCCACTTAAATCTACAAACTTTGAGGTATTAAACATGACATCACATTCTTCCCTATTCAAATCATTTTAGTATAGGGAAAACTCTTTTTTTTCCTCTTACAATGTTTCCAATAAAATATTTATCCTTTCCATCCTTTGTTAATTTTCTTCTAATTTTGATTTTGTGATAAATAACTAAGTGTTCCCATTATGTATGGTTTTCTCTTTCCCATAATTTTAATGCCAATTGTAGTTGTTTGATTTTTTGTTCCAAAAAAAAAAAAAACTGGAGATCCATTTCTCCCATGCATTAGACACCACTTCTAAAACTCCTTTTTCTTCAACCATTGGGGATTAAACCTAAATGGAAATGGAACAAATTCAACATTGGGAAAAAGAGAAATGGAGATTGGACAATGGTATGATATGCCCCAATCCAAGATCCAAGAAGAGAAAGCCAAGTGGTTCTCTATAAAATTGCTTTTGACTAGAAATCTATCTAGATGGGTTGGAATGTGCTTAGGGCCCACATGCTAAAAGCTCCAAGTATATTTTATATTTACTAGTTTAATATCTATCAATTCCATATTAGAAATAAAATCTTCCATCTTCTCTTGAAAGGGATCCCTAATAGAGGAACCCCCCCTTTTTCCCACAGTGATTAGTTGTGTTGAAATATCCCCCAAAGATACACCATTGTTTAAATTCTAATCCCCCTAGATTGAATAGAAATGACCAAATAAGGAATATTTTCCTGGTAATTTATCAACATATAAACATTGATAAAAATACATACATTTTGGTGTGGGATATGAATCAAATGTACTGCAAGCCAATGGAGTGAACTATATAAAGGGAGGAGCTAAAAAATAGAATATGACCATAATGTGCATATGCCTATTGAAGCACTAGGTGAACTTACAACCTTCATCACTCAACCTCACCACAAGTTTCCACATTTTCAGAGAACTTATTGTTCCTCCATTTTTGTCTTTTGGAGAAAGAGGATTAAGGGTTTTTCTTTCTCAACCAAACTTTTACCTTCTAAAATTTCTATTTCTTATTATAATCCCCTATAGTTCTAGGAGACCATCTTCATCATTTACTAATGGAATTTGAGCCTTTTCCTATGAGGGTTGCGCCACTTTCTTTCCTTGTGATTCTATATATTTTAACAAATGTTAGATCTATTATCTATTGGATTCCCATTTCTTTATATTTTTCTTCTTGCTCATTCCTTATATATCCATTTTCCTTTTGACCCACTTTTTTGGTTTATTTTACCCTGTCTTGGATCCTTGTCACGTTTTCCTTCAAAGATTTCATTTAGTGAGCAAACTTAAAATGGCCCCTGAATATTCTTGGGGTTTGTAGGGGAGAGAAGACTTCTTGTTCTTCTTCCGAATACACTTCTTTTTGTATCCTTCCAATTATTGGATATCTTCTAGCTAAGGCAAATCATCATTTCTTTCTCTGACATTCTGAAGTTTCCTTATTTTCCTTGTCCTAAATTTCCCTTTTCTCTATAATTGCATCAAAAATTCATACTTCTCGTTGTGAGGGCCTTGATCATTATGTTTACTAGAAGAGGAAGCCAAAACCTTTACTACAGACTTACTTTTGGGAGAAGGAGGAGCCTTTGAACTGCTCCATTTACTTCAAGGGATTTTATTAACTTATTTTGTCTACTTCAGCCCCTTCTATGCTTTGGACGATGCCACTTTTCACCCTCTTCAACTTGTTTTTGTTGATCCTTTGATTTTTAGCAATTCCTATCAAAATACCTGAACTCATGGCACGATTTTCACTTGAAGGGAAGTTTATCATAATCAACTTCTTGGAGAAAAGTTCAAGTGTTCAGATTGAGATGAATGACTTTTGGTAAACCCTTGTCTAGACCTACCTCAACATATATTTGTGCACATGCAAACATCCATTCCCATGGCTTGGCATTAGCAATATATTTTCCCGAAGCATTTCCTATATTTCAAAATCACTTCTCATTCCAATAATGGAGCGGAAAATGGGATAACTTGATCCACACATGGACAACTGAGGAACATCATCCTTAGGATTAAAATCAAGACTCCACCTATTGAAACAGAGTCCTTGAACCCCCATGATGTACTAACCACTTCGAAAAATAAGATATTGATCTACCTTCTCTTCAAAGATAAAAGTAAAAAACCTTGGCCACAAAAAGAAAAGCAAATATGCCCTTTAATTACAAGATGTCAATTATTATTTATCCAAAAGTTTAAAGACTTGGGGGAGAGCCAAATTCCAGTAAACTACTGAACTAAGCCCCAATTTTCCAATTTTAGAACCATCACACACAACTAATTGACATGCACTACTATCTTTAGAATTTCCTCAATTTTTTTAATGAAACGATCTATTCTTGCTCTTAGGGCACATAAGCCTCCTACAATAAAGGAATTGAAAACAACGATGTAAGAGATGTAAGAGTTAGGGGACATGGAAAAAGGGTAGACCCTCTAAAACTTGAATCCATTAAATGAAACAAATTTGCTAATAAAATTTAAGTGGCACCAACACAATTAAAAAAAATATTAACAAATCAATTTAGAAAAAAATACAATTTTAAAATTACTTTTTCATAATAATTTTACATTTTAATAATACTAAATACCCATAATAAAATATTAAAATCAATTTCCCATTACTCAATCCACACATTAAAAAAAACACACCAATTAAAAATTAACTATAAAATTTAATCACCCTTATAAATACTTATAATCACTTCACCTCATCTTTATTTCCCACTCAAACTTTTTCCTTTTATAAATATATAGTATATATTTCCTATTATCTTTTGGCACTTACACTTTTTTATATATTCCTAATATCTTTTCAATACATTCCTTTCACTATCCCCTCTCTTGATTTATTCATTTTTCAAATTATTAGTTTTTATTATATTATTTCTTTTTCATTATTTTATGAGTAATCTTTATTTATCTTTTTATATATTTATTATTTTATATTAAATCATTTTCATATTTGTAATATCACTTCTTTTATTTTATATATTTTCATTTTCTATTCAAATATATAGTGGAAATTAAAGATTTTCCAAATGCATTAGAGTGATAGTGATGAGCTTTTTCCTAATATTCTATATCAAACTTCTTTTCGAACTTTTTATTTTTATTCTCCATTGTAAAACAAAATAATATTCTAGTTATTAATTTAATCCATTTAGGAAAGTTAACTATATTTTATATTTTACTAGTATTCATTTATTGTTATCTACTCATTTTTAATAATATAATTTTTAGTTATTATTTCAAGCTTTTTATAAAAGATTAACTATATTTTTAAAAGAAAATGATTGATATTCATTTATGGTGAACCAAACCTTACCATCTTTAATAATTTCATATTATTATTTTTATTATTATCTTATTATTTATTAAATAATTAATCTATTTAAATCTATTTAATCACTAGGCTTGTTTTTTTAAAGCTTTATTTATTTTATTCCTTATCTATGTTTTATTTTATTCCTATGCAAATATTTATTGATATTTATTTACGATAGCCCAATTTTTCTTAATTATTTTAATTTTAGTTGTTGTTTCTTTATTTAATTTTAATTTTTATTTTTTATTTTTTATTTATTTTTTTTCCGTAAAATGCCATTAAAATATGTTATAGATTCATCAAAATATCGTCTTAGGATAGTTTATTTTGCAAAGTTGTGATATGAAATGTTATTTAAATCAATTTAGATCCATTTTAACTCTGGATCAATCAAGTGTTGAGAGGGATCAAATCTCTATCGTCTTAGGATAGTTTATTTTGCAAACTTGTGACATGAAATGTTATTTAAATCAATTTAGATCCATTTTAACTCTGGATCAATCAAGTGTTGAGAGGGATCAAATCTCCCAAGGTGCAAACCTCTTTTTTAGTGGAAAAGTTGAGCAAAGGTTTGCACCTTGAAAGATTTGATCCCTCTTAACACTTGATAGATATAGAGTTAAGATGGATCTAGGTTGATTTAATTATAGAGTAATTAATAATTATAATTTAATACTTGTATTTATTTTATTTTTAATATAATTAATTTTATCTTTATTTTTATGTAATTTGACTGAGTTACAATGTTTACATAACATAACATTACAACATATCTTCCATATTGAGCAAGAGAGCGCAACTTGGCGTAATTAAGAGATCCAAGGTTCAAATCCCCTCGACCAACTCGTGAGCCATGCATGGAGTGTGTGTGGTTTCACTTAGAGTTTATATTGGTAGTAGTTAGAATCAACCCTTGGTCACTAGGGTATGAGCTCGACCGAGTTGTTGATTCTTCTAGTTACAAAAAAATTAACAAGGTTCAACACCATTTCTACTTGTTAATAACTTAACGTTTCACCTGATCTTTCATCAATTTCAACTAATTTTAAGTAGTACATTGGTCAATTAAATTATAGAAGAAGGATTGAAGCTTGAGGAGCTTTGCGATTTGGTTAACCCTAGTTGTAGCCCTCCCTTCCTTTCAACTATGATAATACCCCAATTGTGGCTTATGATGCTGGGGGAGGAGGCCCTTTAGACCTTGATCCGAAAACGTTTGCTTTCCAAGCCTTGGTAGATTCTTTGGATAATGCAGTAAAAGAATCCCCTCCTCTGTACTTTGTCAAAAAGATTAATTACCTTCATACTATTTCATATCCCCACTAATCATGTCAGACGATAGGCACCTTGGTAAATAGAGGGTTTATGGCCATCACTAAAGGCCATGACTGTTTAGGTTTAGAAATTCAGGAGGCTATGACTTAAGGTAAGATTTTCTTTCAATTTTGTGGTAGGGGTTACTTTTCCTTCTTGCTCCAATTCAGAGAATATCATGAAATGATCTTTTGTAGTGGTCCTTAGGTATGTATTTGAACCATTGTACCCCTAACTTCAACACTAAAAATGATGTTCCCTCAACAGTTTCTATGTGGGTTCGTCTCTCCTATATTCCCCTCCATTATTGGAATAATCAAACTTTTTAGTTTATTGGAAACACCTTGGAAAATACATTGAACACACCATCCCCAACAATCAAATATTCTCCTATGCAAGAGTTTATGTCGAGGTCGACCTAGAAAAATGACCCCTTGAAGCCATTTAATTAACCTTTAGAGATAGGGAATGCATGCGAAAAGCAAACTATGAACAAATCCCATTCAAATGCCATCATTTTCACGAGTGCAAGCATTTTTCTCACTCCCCAAAAATTTACCCTTGGGTAAAAATAACCCACTATAATATTGACCAATGGCAGCCAATCAAATGCGAAAGAGGCCCCCATAGAAAGGTTGCAACCCAACCTCCTCCAATTCAAGATGTTATCACCTCCTCCCACCTTGATCCAACTGAAACAAAACCTCAAACCCCCTCTCCTTTCTCCAATCTCCAGAAGAAAAATATAGGATCTTCGGCAATACCCAAGGAAATTCCACAACAATGTTTACAAGACTCAAATACTCCATTGATCTTGCAAAACTCCAATAGTTTTCCGATCTTGGAAAACCTATACAACACTCAAAATTCCTGAAATACCCCCCCCCCAC
>APFE031342301.1:0-62335 GCA_000404065.3 Pinus taeda | reverse complement strand
AACATGCTGCACCTTGACTTCCCTCCTTTGCCTATGAGTGGGAAAAGTCCAAGTTTGTGTCTGTCCAACCAGCACCACCTCATCACAGAAGGGGACAACAATAGCCCTGTTGCCCTTCAAGAAATCTTGTCCAAGTATCACATCAAAGTCATTCATCTCCATCACCGTGAAGTCCAACTGACCCGTCCAGTCTTTTATCTGCACCGGCACTTCGTGTGCCAAACCCGTCACCTTAGCCTTAGAGTTCACTGCCTTGACCTCCATGTTCGATGGTAGGATCATCAGTCCGACCTCTCTTGCCAACCGTGTCGTCATAAAGTTATGAGTGGCCCCTGTGTCCACAAGAGCTTGAATGGTCTTGCCATGGACCATCAAGTCCACGAAACCCAGACTGTTCATCCATGATTTATCCATAACCTGTCCTTGCATACATATTCATTCTCTTTGCTTATCATCAAGCTTCTTCAACCCTGAATCAGCTCTGATACCACCTGTCACGCCCCCAACTCTTTTTTTCTTAAGTTGACCGGGTGCGGCACCGCCTAAGTAACCAACCGTTTCCATGATTATGCTACTTTACGAACTACGCCTTCATTCATGTATAAAAACTTCAATTTAGATTATAATGTGCAGAATCCATTATAACAGCATGATAAACAATAACCAGAACATCAAGAATATGCAAGAGAAAACTTTCTTTTATTATATATGAGATTTTGATACAATGGTCGGGAGCATCGCTCCACCAGCGTTATAACCCAAGGCGGACACCAACCCATGCAAGAGCGCACGGCAGTCGCACCTCCACCTTAACCAAAATATACAATAACAAGTTTGCCCGAACGAGCGGGCGCGCCCATGCACACCCGCACGATCCATAACCCAAATATCGGCACCCAACACAACCGTCGTTCACATCCACCCGTGGGCGGGCGGGTCACCCACGCCCTCGCCCATGTGCCTTCACCCAGCGGGCGGGCGGGTGGTTACCCACGCCCTCGTGTCGTGCACCTCTGCCCAACGTGCGTTCACCGTTCAACCGTGCTGCACAATACTCCGTCGCCCGACTCGGCGGGCACATCCCATATGCGACCTGTGGTTAAGTGTCCACCTCGCACCTCTTGCGCACACCTACAACTTGTGCGAAGATGCTATGCGAAGATGTGATGATCTCCAAATGAGCGCACTACCATATTTTTATACCCATCGTTGGAAGTTGGCTATCGTTCGGCTGACCCCCAAATAACTCCAACCTTCGCACCCCTTCGAATGTTATGCAACGCTCTTACATGGTCGGCCCGCCCATGGTGCGAGACTGCCCCACCAGCTCACCCTACATCCATTATCGCACTTCGTTTGGCCATCAAAACGAGTCTTCCACAACCCGTCGTATATATGTGTGAGCGCCCTCCTACTACGCACACGGTGTAACCGCGCCTTTGCTAGTTGGAGCGCTCACACAATCCATACTTAGTCGCATTTCGCAACGGGAGGGGCGTGCACTCGTGCATGAACTTGCAAGGTGTTACAACCCCCGGCCCCCACCCCCCCCTCTCAACGAAAAGGGTTAATGATTCACATCTTATGCAACAATTGTCTTATCATCCTCTCCCCCCCCTCAAGGTTTATCTCCTCATACAAGAGATACACGCAATTCCAAATCAGATTGAGGAAAAGATTAAGTCAGGGAATCAAGGTGTATAGGACAACTCTCTAACAAAGAATCCAAAGAATAATTGGCATAATGAGATAAATATCTAGGCATCCAAAGTGTCTTAGATCCCTTTATTTATATCATTAGGTCAAAGGCTCATATTTAAGCCCCTCCTCCTAGGGAGGTTCCCGTAAAATCCACAAACAATGATGAAAATAGTCACTTAGAATAGTAGGGGTTTTGGGTCACAGGAAAAACATAACTCCCTTGAAAATTTAATCAGGTCGGAAAATTCATTAGTCATATTTCTTCAAGAGACCAAACGAAATACAAAATATGCATGAACTCTTGGCTCAAAGTTTTTGAGATAGATCACATGTTTAACCATAGATCCCATAAGAGTTTCAGGTGGTCTTTGCGCGTTGTGGTAATCCTCTCTATTTTCTCTAGAATATTATATCTAGAATTAGCATTGGATACTCACTTCTTTGTGTCGTATCTATGTTTATTTGTTATCCTCATTTTATATATGCATGTTACACATAGAGAGAAAATTAAATCATTGGGCATGTAAATTATATCCACACTCAAATTTCCCCAAATCAAATAATAGTTGGGGGAGATCTCTAAGACAACATTGGATCTTTCAAAGAAAATAGGTTATCTTAGAGTTTAGACCCTTTTGGAGAAAACTTGGAGGATCTTATCCACTCTTGGGATCTCCTTGATATTAACATAAACTTGTGATGATTAACTTGGCCCAAAAAAATGATTGTTCTAGGCCACATTTCTTCCAGGCTGAACATGTTCCTTAGCAATCATCCCTTCCTCCTTGATCCCATATTCATCACTTCTAGAATCAATCCCTAGATTTCCTCTAATCATCGTCCCATCTCCTTGTTTTTTCAGCTGGCTCAAGACCTTAGTCCCATTCTTTTTTGCTTCAAAACTTTGTGGCTTCAAAACCTAAATGCTATGGATGTAATTAAACAAGCTTGGAATACCTAGATTGTTGGCTCCCCAACTTACATATAGGAATAGAAAATTAATTGTCCAAATCTACCCTCAAAGAGATGGATAAATCCTCCTACATTCCCCCTAATTAAAACTTGTAAACTTACAAAGAAAATCCTAAATCTATCCTTTCCCAAATAGATCATGACCCAATCACTCCTCTCCTTCTTTGATAAGAAAAATACACCTACCAATTCTATCACCAAGCTATCTAAAAGAGAAAAAATCACTGGTGAATCAAGTCCCATGGGTCTTTGACTAGAAACGAGAGATAAAAGTACCTCCTACATTCATAAGTAAGCTTTCTCTTGTCAATGGAAAAATAATGTTTCTTCTATGAAGACCATTGATAGTTGACCTTTCTCTAAAATCCTTGACATTAAAAATGAATCCTTCCTCCATTTCCATGATTTTTTCTTTGCTCCCCCAGCCTAGAAGCGATGATAGAGATGCTTGAAAATATCCTAGACCTTATTAACCCTTAAGAAAACATCTCTCTTCTGCAGGAGATTGAGGAAAAAGAAGCGATGGACATCATTTGGAGCAATGATTTGGATAAAAACCCTAACCCCAATGGTTTCACAACCAAATTTTACAAGGACTATTGGAATACCAAAGTTTGGTCTTATTAGAATGTTAAAATATGTCCACAAATCCTGTAGAATGGGGGGTGCTATAAGCTCCACCTTCCTTGCTTTGATTCCCAAAGAATCCATTCCATCTTCCTTCTTTAGATTAAGACCTATCTCCCTTTGCAGTGTCTTTTATAAGACATTCTCAAAAATTATATCCAACATACTTAAACCCTTCCTCTCTAAGATAATATCTAAAAATCTAGGTGACTTTCTTTCCAATAGGAAAATTCTAGGTAACATAGTGATTTTTCAAGAGGTTATTCGTTCCAGCAAATCTAGTGGACACAAAGGTATGGAAATAAAATTGTACATTGAAAATGCCTTTGATAGAGTACAACACTCCTTTTTGTTTCAAGTTTTAGCCAAATTTTGGTTTTGTCATCACTTTTATTTAGTGATTAAAGCTTGTATGTCTTCCCCTTGGATTTGCCTCTTGTTCAATGTCAAATACACCTCCTTCTTACTTGAAAAAAAAGGTAAGAGACAATGATTCCTGCTTTCCCCCTTTCTCTTCATTATTTTGGTAGACTCCCTCCGCAAGAAATTGGAGAAAGAAAGAATTATACATTCCATTTTAGGTATAAAATTGATTGAGGAGTTAAAGAAATAAACCACTCTTTATTTGTTAATGATACAATCCTTTTGGGAGGAGCTTCCATCACCAAGCATCTATATTAAAAAAGCTATAGACTCTTTTCTTCAAGCCTCTAAAGGGAAAATTAACAACCACAAACCCTTAATATATGGTTGCAAGGTAAGCAAGTAAGCCTTAGGTACCATTGCAAGATCCTTTCATTTCCCCACAACAAAGAGTGGCATTCCCTTTCCTACCTGGGTATACCATCAACCTTTTCTCTCTTGCATCCTCTAAATGGGTCAAATATCCCTCCCAAAAAAAAAATTTAAATCCTGGGGATCTGGTTAGCTCCTACCAGAAGACTAGCTCTACTAGAATTTTTTCTATTAGCCCTTCCCATTTATCAATTCTCTTCATTATTATCTCTAGCTATAATCATGTCCCAAATATATAAAGGCCTTAGGAACTTCATGTGGGAAATGGGAAAATAAAATTAGAAGAGATTTGAATTAGTGAATTGGAATACTCTTCATGCTCCTATATCTTTTGATGGGTTGAATAAAAAAGACCCACACCTAAAAAATCTAGCTTTGGGTGCAAAAAGGCATTTGTCGAATGATTTTAGATGAGACCATTTGGTGGAAGCAAATTTTGGTCAAAAAATATTCTTTAGGCCTTCACCAAAGGTGCTTAGATGCACCCCCCTTAGCTCTCCAACATTCTTTGATTTGGAATATTGTCAACTCAACTCTTCTTACCATTCAAGCTCATCTCGCTTAGAATATAAGGAATGAAAATAAAGCTCAAATATGGATGAACAACATCTTGGGGAGTTCACACCTATCGTCTAACTATACCTTAGTGCCCCTTAGGCATATTCTCAACTCTGTAGGAAAAAAATGGTCACTGACATCTCTTCTTAGGACCATCAAGGGTTTTGGAAAGGATGATCTCTTGGTAATATTCCAAATCGTCTTCTTCCAGTTGTTGAACTCTTGAAAATATCCCTATTTGAGTGCATGCCAAAATCCATCCACTTACCTAAAAGTTGTTACTAGGGATCCTCCTCTTACTCGGCAAATAAAAGTTGGTCATGGAAATTGTCTCAAATGACCCTTCCCTCTAAAGATATCCTATGGAAAGATATTTTCCTTCACAATTATCTTGCAGAAATCATTTTCTTTTATTGGACTCTAGCTCATGGGAAAATTATAACACTAGAGAACCTTATGAAGTGAGGGATCCTTGGGTGCTCAAGATGTGTTTTATGGCTACAAGAATCAGAATCAACTAAACACCTCCTCGACTACTATTTCATGAACGAATTTTGGGATTTTTTCTTTAGAAATATATCCCATCGAGTCATCCCTTCCAAGAATTGGCAAGGCATCCTAGTAAATTTGAACCATCACTACAAAGAATATTTCACACGTAAAATTAATTTCAATTTTTTTTGGATTTCCTCCCTTAAATTTTGTCCTCTACAAGATTTAGCTAGCTCGTAGCATAATCATCGTTAATCATCTCTCTCCTCACTTGGAAATGGTATCTCATAAAGATCTCCTCCTCCAATTGGAATTATTCTCACAAAATTCCTCCTTCTCGTGTGATCCCTCCCTGGAAAACTATGAGCTAGTGTGGTGGTCCTCTTCAATATCTCATTCTCCTCCTTTCCTTCACTCCTACCCTTCCCTCAAACCATGGTGGAAACTTCGACATTCTCAAGATGACTTCTGGAAATGGTGGACTTTAAAGAATTCCTTCAATATTTTTAAACTCCAACTCAAAGGAAAATCCAAGGGAGGCAGGTTTCGAGGCGAGGGGTTTGTAGTATTTCACCCCAAAGAAACTCTAGAAGGAAATTTTTCTTGGTAGCTATAGGGGTTATGACCAACAATCCATCCAAATCCTATGCTTTATACCAATATGTTCTCATTTCTCATTCTTTTCATCTTTGTCACCTCATTGTATTTGGATATTCTCTAATCCTCATCTATCACATGCAAAAAAAGACTCATTCCAAGGACCTATAATTAGACACTATACTCTCCAAAATTAGAGCCTTATTTACCTTGATGGAGTGCCATATTGATCGGTTTCACATTCAAACAAATAAAAATAGTCTGGCGGACTCCCAAGCAAATGTTTCCATCCACCTTGGTGGAAAAAGGACCTTTGTTTAATGGCCAACATGGAATATTTCCAATTCCTTCACATGATGAGAACTGCAAGTGACACCCATCAATAATCTAATGAAAGGAAACATATGGTATTAAGATCACATGAGTGGCATGTCCAACAACCCCTCTTCACCTTCTCAACACTTATGACTTCTTCCCTTTTCCCATTGGAAATCATTCCTCTCCATTTTGTCACTTGTAATGCAAGTGGGATATCACCCGACATTTTCCCATGCGCTACACCATATTCATGCAATTTGATGGTTTCTTGTGCAATGTCTCCCTCACTTCTTTGTTCTCGAGGCTACTAGGCTTCATGATCCAATTCTAATGCAGGAGCATCTAGTTAATAGGGTGAAGTCAGGAAGAAGGCAGGCAAGGTTTCTGAAAAGGACAGGAGACGAGAAATAGCTCACAGAACGGACAACAAGTCTGTCTTGTTCTTATGTTTTTTTTCTTTTCCTTTCGGTTAGTTTTATTATTATCTGTTGTTATTTTAGTTTCTATCCAGGATGTCTGAAGTATTGTAATAAGTTCTAACTAGGAATGATAGTAGTAGTTAGAGTCATTAGCCACTTAACAATAATTTACTATTGTAAAGAATAGACCAAATAAAACTAGTTAACCATCAAGAAATGTCACATCTGCAATAACTGTTGAAATGAAATTGAACAACTGCCAGCAGTTATCTAACTACATAGAAACAATGTACAAAAAGGCGAGCAAGCAAACCCAGGGGGGTTCAGCAGCGGAGCAAACAAAAGAGTAACAGAAATAAAGATACATTTTCCTTCATTTTTTTACAGTGCACAAAAACAAATAATTCTTATATGCGTCCTCAGGAACAAAAGACTGTATATAAAATGTTGTGTCAATAATTTACTTTTATTTGCATATACAAAAGTCCATTACAGTACTCGACAAGCTACGAACTGGCAGAGTAATAAAGAAAGCACACAAGAGGTGGAACCGACCAGCACCCACTGCGGGTTCATACCAGACAAACACAGTTACCAGGTAAGCAAACAAAACCGGCAGTGAACGAGTTTCCTTTCCACTTAATTTTACAACATTTCATCTCAGCATAATTACATAGAACAGTTCATCTCAGCACAACCTAACAGCGTTGCCGTAGTTACCAAACCCTACCTAGTTTATGGCCAAGGGTTTGACAAATCTAGAAACCCAAGCCACGACTAAGACCAGACATCTCAGTAACTAGCAACCGGAGCCAATGACAAAGACAAGAACCTAATACAGACAAGAAAATAAGACCAAGACTACCCGGAAAGAGACCAGAACAATTGAATGTCGTTGCCAACGAAACAGTGGATGGCCACACCTGTAAAAGACACGAAGGGCGGAAAATCAGTTTTCCAAACCCTTGAATGAGAGTTGGAGCTGTAAAGACTAAAAACAAAAACACAGAGAACGAACAAAAGGAGGTGACCATACCTGAGGGTGAGCCGAAATAGCAGGTAAGAAAACCTCGAACCAGAGAGCCCTGCTCATAGAGGGGCCGAGGTCATTAGAATCTGTATGAGTTGTGGTGACGAAACTTCAGCAGAGAACGGGTACATACCTTTTCAAATAGCCGAGAGACGGAGAAGGAAGATTCCGAAGATCCATCGACCTGGGAGACTGTCAAGCTGAGAGCGAACCCAAGCACCATTAAACCATAACAACCAAACACTAATGATTGTTAAGAAAGACCAGACTAGATGGTGCTAAAGCAAACAAACAACAGAGAGTGCCTACAGCAAAGAGAGTGAAAGAGCATACAGTGGACAGAGATAACTTACCAAGGAAACCTAATCGCTGGATAGACAAACCGAGACAGGAACGATAGAGTGCAGTTGAGCTCTCACCATACCACTACAGAATAGGCGGAACAACATAGGGTTTCATCACAAGCCGAGCAACTACCAGCAAAACAAAATAACGCAGAGACCACCGAAACCAACCACCAGGAGATAGTAATGAACCCAAAGGCGCGAATAGAGTGAAAATTAAGGCGGGGTTTTCCAGGATCCCGAGGAGAACAGGTGTCCACCGGATAGACAGAGTTAGTACATGCAATTTGATTGCATATCAAACTGAAATCAATTCCAATTAAAACGTATACTGTCTAGTTCACAAAGTAAAGTCCACATCAGTTGAGGTGAGGCGGGACCACGTGGGTTGGCCCCATCAAGTGGTATCAGAGCAAAGTTTTGAGGAAATAGAAGAAGATGGAAGTACCAAGACGAGGACGTGGAAGAGGTGCACGTAGAGGCGCAGATGAAGGATTGAGAGAACAAATCAGAGTTCTTACAGCTCGTTTGGAAGCAGTGGAGGCGGGCAGGCGAAGAGACCCAGAACTTGGAGATGATAGTGAGGAGGAAGCAGTAACTGCTACAGACGGGTCAGAAGAAGAAGCTCCAGAGTTGAGACTGCTGCGATCAGTTCTATTAGCCAGCAGCAAACCCAAAACAGAGATTTCTAATTACGATGGCAGTCTGTCCGCAGATGTCCTGTTGGACTGGCTAAGCGAACTAGATAAGTATTTTGAAAATGAGAAAGTCAGTGAGGATAGAAGAGTTAGATTCGCTGCAACTAAATTAAAGGGACAGGCCCTCTTGTGGTGGGACAGTGTCCAAGCGGACAGAAAGCGAATGAACAAATTGCCGATACGAAAATGGCCAAGGATGGTGGCAAAATTGAAGGGCAGATTTCTGCCGAAATACTACCAGGTTGAACTATATCGACGAGTACAGAATTTAAGGTAGAAGGGTATGACTGTCAAAGAGTACACAGAAGAGTTTTACCGAGTGAATTTACATGCTGGTTATACGGATGATACTCCAGAAAAAACAACGAGGTACGTAAATGGCTTGAGGATGGAAATATTGGATGAAATCAATATTCTTTCTCCCCGGAATATTGAGGAAGCCTTTCAGAGTGTTGTGAAGGCTGAAGAGAAAATCAACAGAAAACAGAACAATAGGAGAGGGAGAGGGAATGGCAGAGGACGAGGACAGTCCTACGACAGAGGGAGAACTGCCGCGAACAACGAGGAAGGCAACAGTTCCAGAACTTCAGGGACAGCAGAGAAAGGAGAAAGCACCAGAGGAGTTCGGTCATATCAGCGAGGACGAGGAAATGGCCACGGAAGAGGGACTAATGTCCAGCACTACAGGTGCCATAAATGGGGGCACAGATCCTTCGAATGTCTAGAAGTTGAACATGCAGGCCAGAGGGGAACACTTGTTGCACAGCCTGAGGAAGCTGAAGCACAACCCCGGGAGGTGGAAGACATGGCAGAAATGGGGGAAGCTTTGATTTTAAATAAAGTGCTGTTAAAACTAGCCAAGGAGGTGGCTGAACCAACACAGTGGAAAGCAATGTTCCAGACAGTTTGTAAATCACATGGAAAGTGCTGCAAGTTGATAATAGACAGCGGAAGTACGAACAACTTGGTTGCCACCGAGATCGTGGAAAAGCTGGGACTGAAGTGGCTAAAGCACCCCACACCTTACAAGGTGTCGTGGCTACAGAAAGGCCACCAGCTATTAGTTGATGAACAATGCAAGGTAGAATTTCACATTGGCAAGTACCACGACACAATGGTCTGTGATATTATGCCAATGGACGTGTGCCATATACTGCTTGGAAGACCATGGCAGTATGACCGGAAGGTGACACACGATGGGAAGACAAATTATTATAAATTTACAAAGGATGGGGTCAAACACACACTTGTACCCATCAAAGAGGAAGACACAACAGAACCAAGCGGAACAAAGGCATTGTTAATTGGAGGAAAACAGTTTGTGAAACAGGTTGAGGAAAATGAAGTTAATTATGCAGTTGTAAGGAGAATGAAGCCGGTGTTGTTGAACATAGAAAAATCAGAACTGCCTAAAGAAATTCAGGAGCCGTTGGAAGAATTCCAAGATATTGTGGTTGATGAGCTACCTGATAAACTGCCTCCCAAAAGGAGTATCAGCCATCACATTGATTTTATACCAGGAGCAAGCTTACCTAATAAAGTAGCGTACAGGATGAGTCCGAGGGACAATGAAGAAGTATGCAAACAAGTGCAGGAGTTGCTGGATAAGGCACTGATCAGAGAAAGCCTGAGCCCCTTGTGCAGTACCAACAGTACTTGCACCCAAGACGGGTGGAGAATGGCGAATGTGTACGGATTCGCGGGCTATAAACAAAATTACGATTTGATACAGGTTTCCCTTGCCCAGAATGGACGACATGATGGACTGTCTTAGTGGGGCAGCTTATTTTACAAAAATAGATCTGAAGAGTGGGTATCATTAGATCAGAATTAGGGAAGGAGATGAATGGAAGACAGCCTTCAAGACCAATGAAGGGCTGTATGAATGGCTGGTCATGCCATTTGGGTTGAGTAATGCTCCTAGTACTTTTATGAGGCTGATGAATGAGATGTTAAAAGAATTTATTGGCAAATTCATGATAGTTTATCTGGACGATATTTTAATTTTCAGCAGAACGAAAAGAGAGCATCTTCAGCATATTCGAAAGGTGTTCGACAAGTTGCAGCAGAACAAACTGCTGATAAATTTGAAGAAATGCACTTTCTTGCAGAAGGAGCTGATCTATCTGGGATTTGTAGTTGCAGAGAACGAGTTAAAGATGGACCCAGAGAAGATTGTAGCAATCATGAGTTGGCCGTCACCAAAGAATTTGTTTGAGGTACGTAGTTTTCACGGTCTATCAAGTTTTTATCAAAAATTCATTAAAAATTTCAGTGAAATCTGCGCACCAATGCTAGAGACCATCAAAAAGGCCAGCCAACCTTTTTGTTGGACCAAGGCGGCAGAAAACAGTTTCGACCTTTTGAAGCAGAAAATAACAGAGAAGCCAATCTTGAGACTGCCCAATTTTAGTAAACCTTTTCAAGTTCGTTGTGATGCAAGAGGGACAGCTATTGGCACTGTGCTCAGTCAAGAGGACAGACCAGTGGCATTTTTTTAGTGAAAAACTAAATGAGAGTCGGCAGAAGTATTCATCATATGACAAGGAGTTCTATACAGTGGTCCAAGCTTTAAAACATTGGAGACACTATCTACTAGGCAATGAGTTCGTCTTGTTTTCCGATAATTCACCTTTACAATATGTAGCACAACAGCACAAGTTGAACCATAAGCATGCCAAGTGGGTGGAATACTTGCAGAGTTTTACTTTTGTGTTAAAACACATAAGTGGGCAAGCCAACAAAGTGGCAGATGCTTTAAGCCGAAGAGCCTTGCTCTTACAAGAAAGTGGCATACAGGTGACGGGATTCGAATATTTGAAGGACTAGTACCAGATGGACACGGATTTCAAGGAAGCTTTTGAAGCTTGCCAAAATCCCGTATTTAGGAACATAAGCCCATGGCTAGATTATAATTTACAGGAAGGATTATTGTTTCGAGGTGGGCAGCTATGTATTCCGGACTGTTTGATGAGGGAAAATCTAGTAAGAGAAAAACATAGTGGTGGACTAGCGGGACATTTTGGCATCGACAAAACTTTGGAGCAGCTTGGGCATTTTTATTATTGGCCTAAAATGAGCCGGGACGTGTAGAGATATGTAACCAGGTGTAAAGTCTGCCAACTGGCGAAAGGACACAGCCAAAACACTGGACTTTACACACCCCTACCTGTTCCAAGCAGGCCGTGGGATTCAGTCAGCATTGATTTTGTCCTAGGATTGCCTAGAACGCAGCGGGGATATGATTCAGTGATGGTGGTGGTAGACAGATTCTCAAAGATGGCTCATTTCATTCCTTGACGGAAAACTAGTGACGCCACATACGTGGCACACCTGTTTTTCACAGAAGTAGTTAGATTACATGGCTTGCCTAGAACTATTGCTTCAGACAGGGATGTGAAGTTCACAGGACATTTTTGGCGCACCCTGTGGAAAAATTTAGGCACGCAATTAAATTTCAGCTATGCGTATCACCCGCAGACTGATGGACAGACAGAGGTGGTGAATAGGAGCTTGGGAAACTTATTACGAAGTTTGACTGGAGAAAATTCACGATTATGGGATCGAGCTCTTTCCCAAGTAGAATTCGCTTATAATGATTCGCCCAATCATAGCACCGAATTTAGCCCATTTCAGATTTTGTATGGTATGCATCCTCGGGGAGTACATGAACTGCGAGATTTGGGATAGCTAGAACGGAGAAGTGCAGATGGAGAAGATTTTGCTGAAGCAATGAGCGAGCTTCATGAAAAAGTCAAATTGAGATTGCAGGACAGCACACAAAAATACAAACAGTACGCAGACACAAAGCGACTTGAGGTGCATTTTGATGTTGGGGACGAAGTCCTTGCGCACCTGCGTCGGGAACAGTTTCCTAAGGGCACATATAACAAGTTGAAATACAAGAAAATCGGTCCATGCAAGATTCTCCGAAAGTTTTCAGCCAACGCTTATGAAATTTAGCTGCCACCTGACATAGGCATATCACCTATATTCAACGTGGCAGACCTGTTCCCATATCACGCCCAGGCGGAAGATGATAGTATGGTACAGCCAGAACAGGACACCCAGTTAGAGAGCAGTCCTTGGAAGAAGCAGTTACCTTCAGCCCGGACCCATGAAATTGAAGGAATCCTCAGCACCCAGGTAGCCAAGAAGACGCGCAGAAAGGAGTATCTGCGTTACCTCGTTAAGTGGAGAGACCGTCCAATGGAGGACAGCTCGTGGCTCGACGCTGCGCAGATTCAAAAGGCTGGTTACTCGGTGGAGGAGCTCATGGAACGGAGCCATGAGTTCTCTTTTACCCCGGAAGCCTGATGCAGGAGCATCTGGTTTACAGGGTGAAGTCAGGAAGAAGGCAGACAAGGTTTCTGAAAAGGACAGGAGACGAGAAATAGCTCATAGAACGGATAGCAAGTCTGTCTCGTTCTTATGTTTTTTTATTCTTTTCCTTTCGATTAGTTTTATTATTATCTGTTGTTATTTTAGTTTCTGTCCAGGATGTCTGAAGTATTGTAATAAGTTCTAACTAGGAATGATAGTAGTAGTTAGAGTCATTAGCCACTTAACAATAATTTACTATTGTAAAGAATAGACCAAATAAAACTAGTTAACCATCAAGAAATGTCACATCTGCAATAACTGTTGAACTGAAATTGAACAACTGCTAGCAGTTATCTAACTGCATAGAAACAATGTACAAAAAGGCGAGCAAGCAAACCCAGGGGGGTTCAGCAGCGGAGCAAACAAAAGAGTAACAGAAAAAAAGATACATTTTCCTTCATTTTTTTACAGTGCACAAAAACAAATAATTCTTATATGCGTCCTCAGGAACAAAAGATTGTATATAAAATGTTGTGTCAATAATTTACTTTTATTTGCATATACAAAAGTCCATTACAGTACTCGACAAGCTACGAACTGGTAGAGTAATAAACAAGCACACAAGAGGTGGAACCGACCAGCACCCACTGCGGGTTCATACCAGACAAACACAATTACCAGGTAAGCAAACAAAACTGACAGTGAGCGAGTTTCCTTTCCGCTTAATTTTACAACATTTCATCTCAGCATAATTACATAGAACAGTTCATCTCAGCACAACCTAACAGCGTTGTCGTAGTTACCAAACCCTACCTACTTTACGGACAAGAGTTTGACAAATCTAGAAACCCAAGCCACGACTAAGACCAGACATCTCAGTAACTAGCAACCGGAGCCAATGACAAAGACAAGAACCTAATAAAGACAAGAAAATAAGAGCAAGACTACCCGGAAAGAGACCAGAACAGTTGAATGTCATTGCCAACGAAACAGTGGACGACCACACCTGTAAAAGACACGAAGGGCGGAAAATCAATTTTCCAAACCCTTGAATGAGAGTTGGAGCTGTAAAGACTGAAAACAAAAACACAGAGAACGAACAAAAGGAGGTGACCATACCTGAGGGTGAGCTGAAATAACAGGTAAGAAAACCTTGAACCAGAGAGCCCTGCTCACAGAGGGGCCGAGGTCATTAGAATCTGTATGAGTTGTGGTGAAGAAACTTTAGCAGAGAACGGGTACATACCTTTTCAAATAGCCGAGAGCCGGAGAAGGAAGATTCCGGAGATCCATCGACCTGGGAGACTGTCAAGCTGAGAGCGAACCCAAGCACCATTAAACCATAACAACCAAACACTAATGACTGTTAAGAAAGACCAGACCAGACGGTGCTAAAGAAAACAAACAACGGAGAGCGCCTACAGCAAACAGAGTGAAACGAGCATACAGTGGACAGAGATAACTTACCAAGGAAACCCAATCGCCAGACAGACAAACCGAGACAGGAACGATAGAGCGCAGTCGAGCTCTCACCATACCACTACAGAACAGGCGGAACCACATAGGGTTTCATCACAGGCCAAGCAACTACCAGCAAAACAAAATAACGCAGAGACCACCGAAACCAACCACCGGGAGATAGTAATGAACCCAAAGGCGCGAATAGAGTGAAAATCAAGGCGGGGTTTGCCAGGATCCCGAGGAGAACAGGTGTCCACCGAATAGACAGAGTTAGTACATGCAAGTTGATTGCATATCAAACCGAAATCAATTCCAATTAAAACGTATATTGTCCAGTTCACAAAGTAAAGTCCACATCAGCTGAGGTGAGGCGCGACCATGTGGGTTGGCCCCATCAAATTCCCTCTCCGACCATTTTGCTAGCATAACCATTCTATGTGGATCCGATGGATTACAATCACCTCATGCATATCTACTCACAATTGTGGAAATTTGGAAAATCTATATAGGAAGTTTGATCTAAAATCATAGTAGTCACTCAACAAATTGAGGCTTTAGAAGAGGTAAATGACATGATGAGACTTAGTGGAGAAATGTGGTTATCAAGGAATCTACATCTGAAACGACATGTCAACCTATAAGAATAAGTTGTGCTCAAATTAGTGAATGAAATTTGTGTCCCTCTTTTATATTCAAAAGTTAACAGTTCCTCTTTTTTGGTTCATGCCCCTTTGGTAATCCCTCCTCTCTCGAGTCTTATTGTGGTCCCTATAAAAACCCTCCCCAATTCCTCTCAATACCTAAGCCCTTAAAGGAATTGAGGGGACCACCATATAAAATGATTTTAGAGTTCACTTGGTTAAGCCTATCCAACCTTTGGTAAGCCATGATAAACCCTACAATGACCTAAGATAATGAAGGAAAATTTATGAGTTTGATTGAGGCTTTTTCGATAGTCCAACAACACAAATAAACCCTCCAACTCTTAGAAAATTAAGGTAATCCTCAGTGAAAGTCTTGATTTTATTTTCCTTGCAAGTTTTTGGTGCTTTTATACTTTGTATAACACAACTATAACCCTCTTCCTAGTGTTATAACGCATCATTAGTCCTTAGTGCAATTATACAGGGTCAATCTCAGTCAAATTTTGGTGTTCCTTTTCTTAAATTTTCATCCCTTCCAAACTATGTAGCACTATCCTAACCCTATATTTAGAGCTATAGCACAACACTGACCGTCAATGCTTCACTACATAGTCTCCTTGACCTCCTCCTCGGCGAGCTTCCTTTCCCCTCTTCTTAGTGTTACAAGATCAAAATTGGCCAAATTTTGGTGTTTTTTCACCAAATTTTACCTCCCTGGGCATATGCAATACACATTATCCCTTTGTCCAATTTTATAGATCTCTCTTTACCATATTCACAGTGTTATAGGGATGTCTTTTCATTCTTCACAACATTACAGGATCAAAATTCACTCAAAACCTCATTTCCTGGCCTCCTCCTTTAATGTAGTGCAACACTAACTCTTAATTCAATGCTATGGAAATAAGCATCACTTAAATGATACATAACTCCATTAAACTTCTAAACTGAGTTGTGATGATTTTTTTGAAGTTTTATCTCACTTAAGGTGCCTTTTCCCAATCCTTCAGTGTGAATAAGTTATCTAACTTGGAGGTGAAATTCAAGTCAAAATGGGTAAATGTTCCAAGTAATTAAAACTCATGAGCATGGCCCTAATAGCTCCAAGATAATTCCCCCCCTTAGTTTCCTAGGGTTTCCCTCACCATAACGCCCAGGGTTTCATGCTTCAGAACAATATGAGGGTGTTTGGCTTAGCTTTTGGGATTGAAAATTCGCCAACTTTCTATCTTCAAAATTGAGTACATAAACAAGTGTTCTCCTTCCCAGAAACCACAATTTTCCTACAAATATGATAGAGAGGAATCACCATGTGGAAGTACGTAGTCATCATGGTAAAAATTAAGAATAGAAATTATGATCGTTAAAGAGGATTTTTGGGTCAAATTTTTTAGTTTTAATGTTTCCTCACTACTACAACCTATTATCTCTACACCAACAATGAGTCATGAAAACATGCCCCTTAGTTCTCGACACACATAATGGTA
This sequence comes from Pinus taeda, assembly GCA_000404065.3. Classification (NCBI taxonomy): domain Eukaryota; kingdom Viridiplantae; phylum Streptophyta; class Pinopsida; order Pinales; family Pinaceae; genus Pinus; species Pinus taeda. Next base: position 45,869 of record APFE031342301.1, on the reverse strand, counting down.
AACTAATCTAAATGATGATTTCTTATTTTTCTACTGATTGTATATGATATTACAACTTGACTTACTACCACTTTAGAGACTAACAAGGGAACAAATCCCTCAGTTGGCTGGAGTATTGTATGATGGAAATTATCCAAGATAGTGGCAGAACATTAACAATGTCACTCCATAGTGAGAGGAACATAATCAATGACTTATAAAAACCAAGAACTATGGAGGAATCAATACAAATAAGTCAATAATTGGAAGATTGGTTTAAAACAAAGGGAGTTTTTTTCAATGTCTTCGCTAGTGAACTCACTCAAAGAAACCTACATATTCTACTAAGAAACAAATAACCCTAGACTCATTCATGTTTTCACTAAATAAGGTTATGTAACTTCTTTCTCAGGGCATAACATAGTACAATAGGTTCATGAAGAGCTAGCTACCTAAAATATCAAGAAAAACACACATGTATCCAAGAGGTAAATAAGTTGAGCTCCAATAGATGACTTCCCAAGGAAAGCAGAACCTGATAACTAAATTGATTAAGAGCTCTAGAAAACACATAATGAGGAACATGTCATCTATTTTATAAAGATGAACTTCCCTAAATGAATCAAGCTCAAAACTATAAAAAGAAATGGTGACATATATAAGCCTAAACATAAATCTTTAGATGGTTGAGCCTCTTGAATGCTTTATGATAGAAAACCTAGAGGCCAAGTCAAGAAAGATAAATAAAAGAATTAGAGTGGTTGTTTCATGTGAAACAATGGTATTTTAATGCCCCCACTGATAGCACCATTGAGGACAATTGAAGCAATATCTTATGCACCTCTCCAAGCAACAATAGAGTTGAAATTCATACTTGGTTTTACCACAAAAGAATATCTTAGTCACCTTTCATTCCACTCAGAATTTCATGTCATCATCAAGAGCCTATTTGTAACACATCCTTGTTGTATGCATGTGTGTGTAGTACAGTGGAATTCTCTATCAATTTGCATGGTGTAATTAGATCATTGCAAGAATGGTTTCCTAGAACCTTATCATGGGTATGGCTAAATATTTATCATTTTTACACATTGGATGAGTATCTATATATACATTAATGATACAAGTGCTACTAGGTCTAGAACCCCACCATATTTTATAGTCTTTAGATTGTTGAATGTGAGAACTAAATTGCTCATGATTTTAGAAGCCCAATTGTCCTCCTTGGCTTCAGCGCACCCCATGTGGATCTCTTCTTTCAAAAATATTTATTGGGCTAGTTTTATTTCTATTGGTATCAAAATAAAACAAGGGTTGCAGGCAAACTAAATAAACTTCAAATTTCATATTTGCAAACTCCCAACAAATTTATTTTTGTCTAAGTCAAAACACTATTATAAGCCTTGCCATTACTACCCAACAACCTTGAAAACACTGTGTCTTCTATTATCAATAGAGAATTTAGCACAACAACAAGGAAGTGAAAGATACATAAATAGATGAGATTGTAAATTGTATCCTCCCTAGCAATAATGCTCTTAAGAGAAGGACCTCATTTGGTAATATCACACATCTTCCCATCCTAGCACACAACCATCTCTCAATCAAAGGAATAGAACCCTACATAGTAACAATTGATACCTACTAATTGATGAAATTAAGCTTTAGTCGACCTATCAATTATGGGTCATAATCAATCTAGTCTGGACGAACAATATTCTTTCATTGCTAATATTTGTTTACTCTGGTCAATTTCCATGAAAGATACACCAAATAGTTTTCAATCAACAACAAGTCTAACATTTACCAGTCCTAAGTAAAGAATTGTAGGCAAGTCATGTATAATTTAGATTTGGTAATTACAACCTAAAAGTTTGAAAATCCATATTTCAGCCTTCAATCTTCTCATTGTGTAAATAAATATAAGTGAGAGAATAGGAAAATATAATTTAACAAGATTCTAGGAATAGTGGAATCTCATGTACATAAATGGGTGCTAACATGCATCATTGTCAAACCAAGGCTCCATAGTATAGTTGGTTCATAAACCAACCATACATATAGCAGTATGCCATTATTTTAATGCTAGCTACTACATAAATGAATCAATGATTGCACAATCTAGGTCACATGATATCATGTCTTGAATTATTTATAGGCTATACACACCATCATGGATACTTAAGGGTAGCATAGCAAATCCACACAAGAAATCACACTTAACCAAGAATGACTACATTATCCAAAAACAACTGAAGTAAGGGCTGGTGATAACATATGCATAGTTCTCAAAGACACATAGAAGGAGTACTACAATAGATATTATGTAAGGATTCATCACGGGCAATCTATGATACATCACAGAGTAAGGATGGTATTCTGTAATATATTGTAATCCAAGCATTTCTCACTATATAATATATGCGAAAATTATATCACAAGGACATCAATACATTTAGGACTATTCTATATATACCACACAAAGACTACAATTTCATCTTGAAAGACTATATTCCAGCAAAATTTTCACAACAGCTCACATGTTCATTTACAAAATTTATTGAATTAATAGAGTTTTGATCGGATCGTTAATTTGGTTGTCAATTGTCCATTCAATAATTCCCATCTCTTGCATTTCTATGTAGTGATCCTACATTATAGTCTATATCTAGGTAGAGAATGGTCCTACGCCTAGTCGTAAATGAATCTATATCTGATGATTAAACCACAAAACAAAAGTACTTCATCCAGTCACTAGAAATGAGTACCGTTACTAGATTTTGTTGCTTAAATAGGTACATATTGCTTATACAATCACAAGTTCTTATGGTTGTAGCAGAGAGAAAGTTTAAATGCTATAATTATCATCAATAACCATGATGAAAAGGTGCGGACACTCATTCAATAGTTGAGGCAAGATCCTAGTATGTTTGATGCATTTATCTGGAAAAATGACTCATTATGATACAAAGATAGCTTATATCTATGTAAGAATTCCCAACTCAAACAAAATATTCATTTAGAATTTCACACGTCTTCTTTAAGAGGGCACTCAGGATTTCTAAAAACTTACCATAGGGTCAAGAGGGATTTTTTTGGGAATGGCCTTAAACCTTATATTCAAAAGTTTGTGGCAGAATATTTGGTTTTACAACAAAATAAAGTTGATGCAATTAAGACCCCAGGTCTAGTACAACCTTTAGCCATTCCAAGTAAATGTTGGGAGGAGGTATCAATGGATTTTGTCATAGGTTTACCCAAGTTTGATGGAAAGAGTGTCATCATGGTGGTAGTTGATAGAATTACCAAGTATGCACATTTTTCTGCATTATCTGATCCTTTTAAATCCAATATAGTTGCTATTGCATTTATAGAAACAATTCAAAAGCTACTTGGAAACCCAAAGATTATTTTAAGTGACATAGATCCTATTTTCACTAGAAATTTTTGGACAAAATTATTTTCTTGTCTTGGTATTCAATTAGCTCATAGCTCATCTTATCATCATCAATTTGATGGGAAAAATGAGGTAATGAACACATGTTTGGAAGGATATCTTCATTGCTTTGTGTCTAATAAACAAACACAATGGGTTAAGTGGTTACCTTTGGTTGAATGGTGGCATAAGACTTCCTTCCATACTGTAGCAAAAATGGTCCCGTTAATGGCAATTTATGGATGCCATCCACTATCCATCACATCATCTTTAAGAGAAAATTCCAAGGTTCAAGCAGTGGAAGATCACATATAGCATCAACAAGAAGTTATCAAACTCTTAAAGGATAACCTCACTCTGGCACAAAATCGAATGAAACAACAGAAAGATCAACATCACAGTGAAAGAAGTTTTGACATAGGCGACTGGGTATTTTTACAGCTACAACCATACAAAAAAATTCCCCTCAAGTAAGCTAGGAAGGATAATAAATTATCACCCAAGTACTATGGTCCTTACAATATGTTGTAAAGGATTGGTACTATGGCATACAAATTGGAGTTGCTTGCATCTTCTCGAGTACACCCAGTTTTCAATGTTTCATGCTTAAAGAAGGTTATTGGTGACAAGCTCCCAGTTCAAACAATATTGCCAGAACTTGACGAGGAAGGAAAAATCATATTGGAGTCTGAAGCATTCATAGAAATAAGACCCTGATAGCTACGAAATTGATCAATTTCATAGTATATCATTAAGTGGAAGAACTTACCCGTTGAAGATTCCTTGTGGGAGCATGAGAATTTTAGATAGAAGAATCTTGAACTACTCAAGCATTAAGGACAACACTTTTTTGAAGGGGAGGGGCATATTAGGTCCCTATAATACTAGTGTAGACCCCTTATTGTTATTTTTAGTGTAGTCCCTTATTATTATTATTGTGCCCCATAGAAGCCCACTATTGTTATTCTTGTGCCCTTACATTATTATTTTTATGTAGGCTTTGATTATTTTGTGACCCCTTAGACTCCTATATATATCAAGGGTGTATTTTCATCCATATCATCCAAGAATTGTTGATTTATGTAATGTAAAGGAGGTTGACCCCTCGAAGAGGCTAATTTTCAAGTCATTGATCTATCTTTTCTTATAGTTTGTGATTTGGTTGCATAAAAATTTCATAAACAACTCAACATATGACAATAGAGCATGCACAATGCTACACAAAGAACGAGTCATAATTTAATGTGCCCAAATTTCTATACCATGAACAGAGCCCTATTTTGTGAAATATTACTCAATGGAAAATGTGTAAAGCTTATACCATGAACAAAATTATTCTTTGATAAGTCATAGAAAAGGAGGAGCCATACTATCCCAGGCATCAAGTAAATTATCCCACTTGTAGGATTTTATGGGTTAATAATATTGTCCTATGCCTCAATTTTATCTATGGCTATAAAACTCTTAAGTAAATTTGCAATCTTGTAACTTCATTACATAGTTACAGTCAATAAACTAGCTTAGTGTGGGCATTGGGATGAGGATCATGATTTTTCCTCCCAACCATTGGTAAATGACCAATAGTGAAATTGCCACCCCCAAGCTGATGAAACCTATCCCATTGTCTAAACCAGGGGTTCCAAAGGTCTGACCCACCTCCACCCTACATGTAAATGTTTAGTTAAAAGTTGGTGCAGGGGTTCCAAAGGTAATTTCTCCTCCACCTTGTAACCATGGAAAATTTTAGGGGAAAATGTTCACCCTTAGGTTAAATTAAGGGGTTTTAAATTTTTAGTGGGCGAATATTTTGTATCATAGTACATTTTTACAAATCGCCTCAAATAGCCCACCTTATTTTAAGGGAGAGGGTAGAAAAGGTAAATGTAGCCCTTGAAATTAGGAGTTACAACCTTCCATTTGCCCTAATTTTCAAGAATAGGTTTTATTTAAGTGAATCCTATGGGCCAAATACCATATTTATAAAAGAGGTATGGTAAATTAATAAAAAATAAATAAATGAGAGGTATGGTAAATGAATAAAACATTTTTTTATATTTACTCCATAAGTCACCCTATATACATGCAAGGGCGTAAACAAATAAAAAATATAGATAAGTGGAGGGTATGGTAAATAAATAAAACCTCTTTTTATACTTACTCAAAAGGTATAGTAAATAAATAAAAATATAACTAAACTAGACATATGGTAAATAAATAAAACCTCTTTTTATATTTTAGTCCATAACCCTCTTTCTATTTATGAAGGGTCAAAAAAAGAGGTTTTATTTAAGTGAATCCTATGGACCAAATACCATATTTTAAAAGAGGTATGGTAAAATAATAATTAAGTGAATCCTATGGGCCAAAATACCATATTGGTAAAGAGGTATGGTAATAAAAAAAATAAATAAACGAGAGGTATGGTAAACAAATAAAATATTTTTTTATATTTACTCCATAAGTCACCTTATATTTACGAACATTCAGGTGAAACCTAGGGGCAAAATACTATGGGCCAAATACCATGGGCTAGATTATTATTAATACCATGCAAAAAAACATTATTAACCCTAATATTATTATTAATAAAAATAAAAATGGCACATGATATTGACCCATGGTATTCACGTGGAATGTAGGCTATTTAAATGGGGGATTTAAACTAGCATAGATCATCTTTACTCTGGATCTACTAAGCCGCGAGAGGGATCAAATATCGTGATATGCAAACTAGCATAGAGTGAAAAATATTTGATCCCTCTCGGGGCATGGTGGATCAAGAGTAAAAATGGATGTTGTAATTTAATGTATGTTAAACATTTTAACTTGGTTAAAATAAAAATCAATTATTAAATTTATTAATTTTTATAAATTACTAATAGTAATTTTTAAGCTCCACATTTATGATAACCCATGGTATTGACCCATAACGATACCATGATATTCATGTGAGCATAGACTATTTAAAGAGGAAATTTTATCATCTTAGATCCATCTTAATTCTGGGTCTACCAAGTGCTCAGAGGGATAAATAGATTTCATCCCCCTAAGAGTGGTAGCTGTGGAGTTAAGATGGATATAGGTTGGTTTTTATGATAATAAATATATTTAAATAGACTTAGGAAATTATATTGTAAAAACATCTTAAGGTAAATGGTTAAAGCTACATTTAGTCACTTCACAAAATTTAGTAAAAATACCAATATCTCCATTAATATTGGTTTTTAACTTTTTCTTATTTAACAAAAAAAATTCAAAACAATGAAACCTTATCACTCTTTCCGCATCACCCTTCAGAATATTTCTCACCATTTTCCAAACATTCTCAATATGATATTTTCATGAAAAAGTTTACGTACTGATGTTGGATTAGTTGTTTGAAAAATAAGCTGGTTTGTACAACCTTTCATCTTCTGTGTTATTCTTAGTTTGTCCTAATGATTTGTAGGGGTTGGAGCCAGTGCACCATATTTTCCTAAAAGGTGGAGATTGTTCACCAAAAAGGAAATTAATCTACATGTTACAATGTTGTTAAAAAATTCGAGACCTATGAGGGTAGTGAATTATGCTAATAAGCAATTTAGATTGGGAGAGATGTAATTAAATTTTATTATTTAATTGAAGATTTCCAATAAAAATAATAATAAATCTGCATTTATCTATTCATATATTGATTGGAAGGATTCTCACAATGGTCACTTCTTTCAATTAGATCCCCTTCAAGCCTTTGGGATACATAATACTTTCTTATATAATATAGTTGGGGCTTTCTACTTGTTGGCGTGTTGGGGTAAACAAACTTGATGTGTTTTTTTTATCTTGCAGTTGGAGTCTATGGAATAAGAAAGAAATTTGATAACTTGAAAAAAGTGGTAGCTTGACAAAAGTTGTAGAGAAAAGATTAATCTCTCCTACCTGACATAACTCGTTCATCTCAACACCTGCAAGAACTACCCTTGTGGAATATTACAAAACTAATAGAAGGATATGAAGGTGTATTGTAAGAACCTTGACAAACATGGCCACTGAAACTTGGAACATTGTTTGTAGGAAGAGAAAATTATGTTTCTTTTTTCCAAACATGTATGTTAGTATATTACAGTTTAATGAATATGTTTTTTAATTATCATATATGGTTTCATACTTTAACAAAACATTCGCCAAGACTTCACAATGTTTTATCATTCAGTAAAAGATTTGCCAAGATCTTACAAGATTTTATAATTTAGTGAAAGATTCTTCATCACTGTATAACATAATATAATCTAGTGAGAGATTCACCAAAAAAATTATATATACATATTATATTATTGATAAAATCACCTCCCATTTTTCCTGTGTATCATGGGGATTAGCCCATTTATTATACATATAAATTTAGGGTGGTTCTTAAAATTTTACCTACTTGTAATCCAACAGGGAATCCATAAATAAAAATCCACACCCTTGATTATTTAGGGTATTCAAGGATTTGCCACCACCTTGAAATGGTTCAACTACTCCACCCAATGTTGGGAATCTAGAGCTTGCTAACTTGAGCCTTTAGCAACAATCCTAGAATAGGGCATCCAGAGGCCTCCACATTCTCTTGTCATTAAATGGATCTAGAGGTCACATCTCCACCCTCAATAAATTCATATACCATTCAATCAGTAAGTTCATCATCAAGGTTAAGCCATGACTAAAAAGTAGTGGTATGCGGTAGAAGGGGTGTCCTAGGTATTAATGACTCCAAATAATATGCAACATGAAGCTAAATCAAGCAACTACAAGCTTCCCATTCCTTGAGATAGTATTTTATCTCGTATGGATTTTATTTTTTTTATTAAATTGTGAGAGTTATTTTCCTTTAAGTAATTCTAAGAAGCCCCTTCTTCCTACAACACAAGGCCAAAATGCAGCTTCCTATAGCAGAAAACCAAAATGTAGCAAGAAGGTGTAGGGAGTTGATATGCACCATCGTAACTGGGCAGGGTACCTAGAATACCTTAATTTGGAACATATATTAGATGTTGTTACAAAATGGTGACTATGAAGAATGTCCCCAGACTAAAAGAATGGAGGACTATTTGTCAAATGCACTATTTAAGTGTATTCCTAGATAATTGAAGTGCAGTAGGAGGTGTATTCATAGAAAAATAGGTGTAAAAGATGTTACTGTTGAATGGATAAGTCATATATCTTTGTTAATGCAACCACAATGATTCCTAGAGGAAACACATTCTCTAGCACGATTTGATTAGAATGTGTGTCCACACATCCAGTGTTCAAACACTAACTAGGTAAGGCAAAACCACAGTAATCAATTCCTAAGACTTCAGTAGGTTTGTTGTGACTAACCTCTAGTGTTGTAGGTTCCCTTACTTCCCTCGTGATGCCAATGACATGCCTCTGAACTCGTGCCTCCGTTCCTTTGCGGGGAATTTTTTGACTTATACTCTTCTGATGTCAATTCAATACCCACCTCTTCTACTCATTCTCTATACCTCCACTACTTTCTTTCTCTCATTTTTTCCTCTCCCCTCCTAGCCCCAATTCCTTCCTTTTTTATTGTATCCCCTCTGCTTCTGGTTAGTTAGGGCCTGGCTTATTGGGTTTCCTTGATCAATCCATTTCCTGCCATTTAGACTTCCTTGCTCTCTCACCTGCCATTTTCCCTTATCTTAGGCCTGTTCTAGAATCAACCAGGTGTGTGGAAAAAATATATTCCATCATGTGAAATTAATCTGTAAATATCTTCCATCCCATGAAGAATTGTTCACTATGTCCACACTCTTCAATTGTATGAACCCTATGCCAAAAAACACCTCCCCCTTCTAATTTTTTGTTGTTGTACTATATGTGCCTTTTAGTTTAAAGCCTTATATCATGCCTCATATACCAAACTCATTTTTATCTCATACTTTGGTTCTTAAGTTTATCTCATACCTTGGTTAGTGTGAAATGAACTTTAATTATTTTCATCGCCTAGATGTCCTTGAGGTTCCACCTGACTCCCCTTAGATAGTGGAATAAATTGATACCTGAGGTGTTTAAAGTCTTCTCTCAACATCAGGGCTTCGTGAGTTAGAAGAGTGTGCTATTAATATTTATAAGTGACCACCTTAAACAAGGACCCTTGTGTTGGTGGTTGAAGCCTCGTTAATGTTCAGTCACTAGCTAGGGTTTTGGATCAATTGGACGTTATTCATTAGCATGCTTGTGGCATATTTTATTTATGGTCTTCCCGTGTATATAAGGATAAGTAAGAAGTGTTTACCATAATAATGTAACTTCAATATGTACACAAAATATTTACCATATATATACAAATGTAAGGTGATGGGGCAATATATATACGTTATATACATGAATGTACTAAGATCAAGACCATTGGCATCATATCTACATATTTACTACATGACTGTAGTCTTTGCACTATTATTCAAGCGTGTAAGGATGATTACATCATACTACTAAGACTATGTGGAAAATTTAAAATATTGAGAAAGTCCCATTAAGAGCCCAATCAAAGGGGAACAATTGTCAAGCTAATTTTGACAATTCTAAATATTCCCTTTTTATTATATTATAAATTATGTGAAATTAAAGAGTTACAACTTCCCTTGAGAAGTTCAACAGTCATAAAAGGGGAAATTACTAATTCAAGTCTATAAATAATGTAAATCTCTATGTAAGATGGAATTTTTTCTTAACACCCTTTTGGGGTCTCCATTTGAGGACTTTTGATCCTTCTTTGAAATCACTACAGACCAGAGATTGGAAGCTGATAAGATTTGACCAATAATAAAGTTAAGCCTTTAAAGGCCACTACTAAAGCTTCATTTTACATGCATCTTGTTTGAGCTTCTAAGTATTGTTAACTATTCATGTATGTGTGTTTTTTGTGAGATGTGTATTACTAAGATTATGGACTATTACATAGATTAGATTATTTTTCTTAGATACTTTCTATTTTAGTTTATGTACTTTCATTTATGAGTAACTTTTAGATCTAAATATTGACTATTCATTTTTTCTAGAAATTTGAATACTTGTAGTTGTCATAGATTACACCTATATGTTTGCTTGGATGTGCAACTATGTGTTTACTAGCTCATTGCTTCTTGTTTCTCCTCTATCTTTTCACTATTGCTAGTGTAGTGTAGACCTTTTAAAAAAATAGTAATGAGTAGATACTTACATTAAATCTATGCCCAGTCAACACAAAATGCTCAGGAAGTCATCACATTTCATCATTTTCAAAGGGTCCTTCAAAGAGGAACTGTCCATCAGGATTAGATAACTACTAACCAAAAAAACTAAAATATCAGTATAGAATACATAGATTCTGAAAAAATGAGATAAAAATAAAATAAAATTTACAATAAGCTCCCCTTATAGAGGGAAAAGGGTGTCTTCATCAGTTGTTCTTTTCAAGCCGAAATTCAGATTACCCTGAGTTGGGCCTCGAGCAATGCTGGTAGGATTCTCATTCTCTGCAGTGTTACCATTTTCTTAGAGATCCTCATGATGTATTTTGATAACATCAACCTTGTCATCTTAATGAGAATATATGAGTTTGAGGGGATGAATCTCCTTAGTGACAAGAATTAGGAGATTATCTTGCCAGAGAATTCATCATTTTAAGTCCATAATTTCCACTTGGATAGTCTCCAAGCGATTGTTTCTTGCATTGTTAGGGGAATTACTAGAGGAGCCCGAGGAATTAAAACTGGAGGAAATGGCTATCTGGTTAGAGGGTAAGTTGAGAGGAGTCTAAGTGAGAGCAAAGATATTGTTGTGATAAATACAGGTAGAAGAAACGATGGGTAAAAGAGTTTTGATGAAGATACAAGAAACAAGGGGAGAAAATAATATCAAAGAATTCCCAAACTGAGAGCCTGAGTGAGAGCATGGGGAACCTGGAGTGATAGGGAAGGGAAGACAGAGGGGCGAAGTGATGGTTAACCATAACAAAGCAAGGGAGTGAAAATGAAACTGATGTGAACCAAATAGGTGCAAGAAATACATGACTAAACAATTCACCACGTGATGATATTCAAACAATAATAACACATAAATCATGCAGCAAAGATAAACCTCGAGATGCTTAATTATGTCGAGCACTAGAAGTTGAAGTTGAATCATGCACAATATTCATTGTTGATCATTGTAGAAGAGGTCACTGCAGGAGAATTTTTCGAGATTGAATTGCAAGAATGGGGGAACTAGAGTTTCATACCACCTATGAAAATGACTCTATCAATCGCAAGGGGTTCATTATAGAACCTCTTGGAATGAAATCACAAAAAATCCATGACTCCTGAAAAGAGTAGGAGCCTAGGTGAACCGTGAAGGTAGGGAGAGGAGGAGTGCAATGAAGGATAAGGCGAGACAAAGAAATGGGAGGGGTAAGACCGAGCCATAATTTTAATTATGGGGAGATAACCTTCCCATGTGAGACCCATCTCATCATAATTAAAAATCCAGATATTTAGTTGCTTTAGAGCCATCGATACAAAAGGTGGAGTTGTTGGGCTCAATGCCTTGTATAGTGCGTTGCAGGGTTGAATTTGGAGGATTATAATGGCCTCCCATGCATGGGAGCCACGTTTTGTTATTTCCACGTCATTGACCTTCATGGCCCTTGAAGTTTTGTTTTTATTATTTCTAATGCTCCAAAATTTATTCATACATGGGAAAATCCACAACGGATGCATAAGGCAGGGATGATGGTATGGGGTATGACTCATTTCCATTGATTTATTTCTAACCTTCAACCAATAGGTAGGCTATGTTTGGTTGGTAGTTAGCCTCAAAGTTTTGATTCTGGAGGATGTGAAAGAGAGAGAAGGAGGGAAAGAGCCTAAAAACATGATTAATTCTTTTAAAGAGGAGATTAAGGATATTTTCTCAAGGATATGTGCCACTGATTAAATGTTGGATAGTGATAATAAATTCTCCTAGGATGAGAAGGTCCAAGATTCCCCTGTCACGAGATAAAGTTAGTCTAAAAAGAAGACCATAAATCTCAGCTTGATTGTTGGTTTTCTTACCTAAACTTAATGAATATTTGATTTCAATTTTTCCATTAGGATTAGTGAGAATCCCTCCCCCTCATGCCAACCCTTAGGGTAGACCATTTTCATCTTAGTGCATTAGATAATTTATCTTAGAACCAACATCGCCCTTACTATGAGAATGATGATCCATCATACCTCGTAATATTCCCTAACACCAAGAATGGTTCCTAGGTCAAAATTTGTATGGGTCTCTTATCCCAAACAAGGGGAGGTGTAGTTGGGATCTCATATCAAAGATGACCCCTTGACTGTTGCTGGGACATTTCCCCTTATTAACGAGTCCTCAATTTTTTTAGGGCCATCGCAAGCACAAAGAGGGATCAAATCTCTCGAGGTGCAAAATTATTTTTTAATGGAAAACTTGAGTAAATGTTTTCACATATAGAGATTTTATCCCTCTCAAGGCTTGATAGATCTAGAATTAAGATGGATTTGTGTTGGTTTTTTATAATACTATTTATATTTAAATGTAATTTTCACATCTCTCTCTATATAGAATTATTTTATTTCTAATTCTATTTATATTTGATATTATGTAATGTCCCCTATTGAAATGTTCTAACCACACTCACAATTTATTGAATTTTAGCTTTTAGACATTTCATCAAATAATTTACATACAAGCAAATATGAAGCCTTTACAACAAATTTACCACAAACAATATTACTACGATAACAAAAATAACACAACCAATGAATACAATTTTCATAGGAAAAACTCAACCAATTAAATATGATTTATTAATATGCAAAGTAACCCCTTTTAGATACAAAAATTCTTCTAGGAACCTGTAAGTAACCCTTGCAAGTGGCGTGATTTTTGCTAGGTAATAAGAAGAAGATGGTAGCTTTGAAATGCTCATGACAAACTATTGTAAATCACTTTGCTGGGACAATTTGTTGAGCTTATTCGACTTCCCTTCCTGATGCCATAGAATGCTAATGGCTAAATCAACTGACACAACCTTTTGAATCTTGATATATTGATAAATCCAGCCTCCCTTGGCTTATATGAACCGTTGATAGCTAAATTTATCCACACAAAATCCACACGGATTCTAGTTGAACCCTCGTTGTTGCCAAAAAGATTAATCTCCTTCTTCGATAATGAATTCTTGTGACAAATATAAGTGATCCTTCCTTATGATTAGTTAGGGTGGACTTGTTTCACCACTGAAACTGATGATGTTAAGGGTTTTACCCCCTTACACACACAAGCTACTAGATCTCGTCAATTCTCCTAAGGGTTTTACTCCCCTACACACAATCTACAAGAGCTCTCTGAATCATCTTGAGAAAATAATCAATCATACCTAAAGAGTGAGCTCAAATCTCTCTTTTATCATTAGAATACCATAAGTTTCTCTTTTATAACCCTTTTCCCATTGTCCCTTTCTTTTACCTTTTAACTTTTTCCCGCTCAATTAAATAATATAAAGTGACTTTCTAAAGTTTTCCTTGCTTTTTCTCCCATAGTCACTTAATAACACCTTTTTAATTTAATTAATCAATGTCACTTTTACATGTTTCTTTTTCACCCAAATGACCATTAACAATTTAGATTAATCGATCCCCCTTTTTACGACTATAGCCTACATGGATCAAATAGGCTACCGAGTCATTCTTTAGATGTGATCATTCAAAAAAGGACATTACAATCCTCGTTTCTCAAGATTTCTGCCCTCAAGCAATCCAGAACCTACATATCAATATTAGGATCCCATGTATGCCTATGGAATGCTCCAACATATATCTATTGTACCATCCTAACACAATTTAACCCAACATCATTGTCACACTCTGTCATATAACAAATAAATCCACTATAAAGCAAACCATCCCTCATAAAATTCCTTGGATCTCAAGGCCATACCGGGAAATTGAGATTCTCATTACTTGAAGACTTCAACCCAATATCTATTTCATTGTATCCATCCTATAGAAGTAAATTGGGAACTTTGTAAGATATGAATTCACATTCTGAAGGAGAAAGAACTTCCTTCTAAAGTGATGTATGAAATCCCTAATGCCAACCATTCTTCCGATTCTTACATATAGTTGAAGATGAAATTAGGTCATCTATATGTGGGCTGAAAGACAAATGATATGTATACCTTGCAGTGTAGTCAATGTGAAAGGCACTGATGGAATTTATTAGAATTCCTGAACAATAACAAGGTATCCATAACTCTTGATTATTATCACATGAGCCCATAGAAATGTCACAAATCAAATCATGACAAGTTAGTTTTGCATCAAACATGGGAGATGTGTCATCATGCAAATACTGATAATCAAGCCCAAAGGAAGTGTATTCATCATGGTTTCACCAAGAACTAGAACGAGGATAAATGTTTGGGCTAGTAGAGCCCCTGCAATAATGGAGTAATTCTTCTTCCTGCCTCATACTCCCGGTATGTTTCCGCTACACCACTATGATCTAATTACATATTGAAATTTTTCTATCACATGGAAACCTATCATGCATGTGAGTTTTATAGTGCCTTAAATTCAAATCATCAAGCACACTCAACATTTTTAGTGTGCAATGGATTTTTGTCCTATGTAGAATGATTGAGCAATTAAGACAATATCAAAACTGTTGTTTCTTCTTGGAGTAAATTTCTCATTTGGAAATGTTAATCACCTCCAAGATAATCAATCCATTATGGGTGTCCAAATTTATTTACCATGAGATTTTGATATCCCTCACCACCTAATCTAGTTGTGACAAGTTGGATCATCTTGTGAAGAGTTATTCCATGGTATATGGTTAGAGTTGAAGGACGATCAAGTGCAATAAAATCATGCATATGCTTGTCTATGAGCCAAAAGGCTATTGCCTTATCACCAACAGGAGCTTGATCATGACTATCTGCATATACTACACATTTCTCGGACCACTTTCTATTTGATAGTGTATATACAATATTGCTTATTGGCCAATCCTCATCCTTCTTCTTTGAAAGAAATTCAATCCATGTGTCAGCCACTACTATATGGAGTTGATAATCAAATCCCACTTTGCCATCTTGTATGAGAAGATAAAAGGTTGACATGAAACTCGCATCTTCTCCAATTGTTATGGCCTAGTTAGAGAGACCATGAATCATTTCATTATCCAACACCAAATAAACTACATCATCTACATCAATAGAAAATCCAAATTACTTAGCATAATTCCCAATGAATGCTACCGATAATCCATGACGGGTTTACACCATGGATTATAGACCATCAAACCGAAACCCATCAAATTTGTACTCACTTGTATCCAATTCAACTACCAACATGACATCAAATCCACTCTTGAAACAACCATCAATCCATAGAACAAATAATTTATGTAACCCATTCCCAATAGTGTATAATGTGTCTATGAAAGACAAAGCTCCCAAGGACCACCTTCATGTTTTATAGAACTTATTGGACTTGCTCCAGTGCCCCCATCTTATCCTAATATTTGTATTATATCAAAATTTCCTTTTGCAACTCCAAAGGCAACAATTCTAATTTAAACTTATGCTACAAGCTTGACAAAAACTTTTTCCTTTGGAATGACCTGGTGAAGGTCAAAAAAAAAATTGTGCAAGGTCCTCATTAGAGTAGATATCATTATGTGGAGGAAGTGATATCAGAGGTACACCAAGTTTAGAGTTACGTAATTCTGCTATGTAAGTGCTAACTTCCTTTCTAAGAAGTTTTCGTCCTTTTTCCTGGACTTTCCCCTTGCAAAATTTTGATATATAATTGTCTACATTAACTAAAAATGTTGGGGTAACACCAAAGCGACCTAAATAAACTAGTTTAATTGCAATAGTGGAAGTGTCACAGTTTCAAATACCTTTAAGGTGTGAAAATGTTGGTGGATATCCATCAACTACATCTAGTAGAGGTCTACAATGCACAATATTCTCACCACCTTGGTCCCTAAATTTGATGTTACTCCTATTCTATTCATTAACATGGAAATTGATTCATGTGTTTCCCTTCAAATAACACCAAGTGACATACCAATAGTGCCAAAGCCTTGCACAAATTCTAAAGTTGGATCGACCTTTCTGACATGAATAAAAGGTCAGTCAATTGCAAATTTTAGGAGGTATCAAAGGACATTTACTGGCTAGTTATCCAGGGGTTGTTAGTAGACTAAAAATGAATTTTCATTTTTCTCACAAACAAATTTATGTAACAATTTTGACATCTCTCGATCATTGTTGTGATATTCACCTCCAAGTCTAATCTATATAAAGCCAAAGTTTTCAAGCCTCCTAATAGTATCCTCGAAGAAGGATTTCACCCAAAATGACAATGATTCACATGCCAACTCATCCAAATTCAAACCATCAACTCGGAAGACACCCCCACAAAATGTTATGTCAATCAGTTCTTTACCTAATCCATATATCTAAAAAAAATCCCTCCATAATGAATAGAAAGCAACGAGATATCCATCTTTAAAAGTATATTCAAAAGGATATCCTTAACTGCCTTTCCAAAATTCTTTTGAGCTTTCTCAATTGTAATTGTTGGCATTTTCCTATTCCTCATCATATTTTAAGATTTGGCACTTAGATTCCATTGATGACATGTTTCTAGTGCCAGATATAGACAAGCAACACTCACACCATAACCAATTAGGAAAACAAAATGATGTGTACTAAACCACTGATTTGTATCAACAATGATTGACATTGACATACAAAATCCATTTGAATAAAGTGTTGATGAGTCGCTCAAGCTGCCAAAAGAACAATAATTGATGGCCTACTTGGTTCATGTCATTCTTTAGTGTATAACTCATCATCAATAAAATCAGTTATAGTACTTAGAAATTGTTCATATGTCTATTGAATTTCAATTGGCACTGGAGCTTCACTTCTGTGATTTTTTTTTACATTAGGCTTCTCTTTTACGTCAGATTTGGTGTCAAAATTAATGTTGTTATTGGCGTTGAAATAACTTGTCTTCAAGGTTTCTAAAAGAATAATTTATTTGATGGATTTTTCCTTTGGAGGAGGATTTTTTCTCATATCATCTGATAATTGAGATTCCAACACCCCATAATGATCTAGCAATTTTGTTATATTCTTGTCATAGTTTCCAAATATTTGTAACAATTGTGACATGTGATCTTGTTCCTTAAAGGTTTTCATCTTTTTCATTGGAATAACTAATTCCTAGTTGTAATTGACTAGAAGCACTTCTGAGAATGAATCTTAAACTGAAAACCCCTAAGGATGGCAGGATGCATAACTCTGATACCACTGTAATATCCCTTACTAAAATATACTTAACCAAACTTGCAATTCCTTGATTTTTATCTTATATACATTTCGTCAAACACTTTTCATGTAATCAAATATCAAGAATTACTAAGACAACAAATGTTTTGAAAGCAAAAATACCACAGTAGCCATAAAAACCATTCTAGCACAATAAAACACAACAAATATTCCCTAATAAAATTTTACAGCAACAAATTCAACCACATAAAAATAGATTTTCTTATTAATTGATCCATGAAAGTACATTCTATGTATCCCTATCAATTTTTGGTACCCTGACATGATTTATTGGTAACAAAAGATGAAGATTACACACTAAAATATCCCTTACAAATAGTTGAAGATGACTTTTCCGAAACAAAATTATTGAGTTGATTCAATCTCCCTTATCAATGCCATGGCCCAACAATTATTAGCTCAAATGACTAGGACAAATAGCCTTGAACTTGAGCAATAAAATTACAAAACAACCTTCATTCCAATCTTTGTGAGAAATAAGCCAAAATGGTTGGTTGACATAGACAATATTATGAAAAGGGTTCCAAACCAACATAGGAGGCCCGCAGGCATATATATATGATAGAGACAACCATATCCTCTTATTTGGAATTCATACCCCCACTATTGCTTGCTCTTACTCCTTTCTGATTAATTTACAAAGATCACTAGTCTTTAGAAGCTGGCGTTTTCTCTTTAGATAAGGCTAGTATGACCAGCCAAACCCCCTAAATTTTTGTTGATAATTTGATAGATTCAACTTCCATTGATTTCCATGAAATGCTAATGGTTAAATCGATCCACACAAAATCCGAACGAATTCTGATTGAACCCTCGTTTGGCCCAAAAAGATGAATCTCCCTCTTCGGAAATTAACTTCCGTGAAAAATCTAAGTGATTCTTTGTTATGATCAAATAGGGTGGATTTTTTCACCATCAAAACCAATTCTCTTAAGGGTTTTACCCCCTACACACAAGCTACAAGATGTCTCCACACCGAGTTGAGAAAATAATCAAACATACCCAAAGAGTGAACTCCGGCCTCTTCTTTTTATCATTAGAATACCATGGGTCTGTCTTTTGTAAATTTTGTTCCCTTCCACCCTCTATTTAACCTTTCTATCTTTTCTCACTCAATTAAACAATATAAAATGGATTTATAAAGTTTTCCTTATTTTTTCTCCCATAGTGATGCAGGGGTATCCAACTAAGGGCACCATGACCGAGTGTTGGTCAACGCCAAGCTGGAAAGTTTTATCAGTGATTGGTTTCTTTATGTTCAATTAGTCAAAGTAGAATGTAGGACTTGTTTCTTTTTAATTTCAGGATCAGTTAGGGAATAGTCTAGTCAGTTAGGGTCACTGTCTTGTTTGTCTTTAATAAATAATAGTTTCACAATTGTTTCTTTCATTTTATAAAAAAGAAAACAAACAAACAAACATGTCAAATGTAAAATCTTGCAGTGCAAGCAGAACCGAATGCATAAACAGTTGTGTAACTAATAGAATAGAAACTGAAAAGTAACTATGCACAGTTTAGATAACTGTGGACAAAAAAGTACAAATGGAAAATTGTAAATCATTCTGAGGGTTCAAAATATGCATACAGTAATAGAAGGTAGATAAGAATTTTCATTCCATTTCGAATCCGTCTGTAATATCATTGATATGTTTATCTATGTTCTCCTAGTCATCGAATAATCTACAATAAGCAGATACAATGCATGCATATTTTCTTTCATTTATTTTCCCTTCTAAATAACAGAATCCAAGCAAAGGATTTTGCACGAGAGCTCCCAGCATGAAGGCTGGCAAACAACAGACAGAGTCCATAGCTAAGATAACCAAGGCACGGTTCGAAGAAGTTTAGACCAGAATGAGAAAACAAACGCAGAGTAACTACATTCAGGACAGAGGTAACTAAAGCAAACGAATTCCACTGTAATTCTTTCCATTATAAAAACGAAATGTTTGTATATACATAACAGAGTCCAAGTATAACCCTACGAACAGTTAAAGAGCCAAACGAACCAATAAACCCTAGACGAGGGTTTTGGGATGGCCTCCCTTAAATACGAATTTACAGTTACAAAGGAGCGAAATACAAAGAAGGACTATATCAAATCAACCCATGTTGCATAGCGACGACAAAGGGACATAAATGAACAAGTATTGGGAACTTGGACTATCAAAACCTACAGACCCTAGTCTTAAATACGAAATTAATGACAGTGGCAGAGCCTATCGGGTAAGAGCCGAGGTGTTCATGCCAAGCACACCCACTAGCAAACCCCAACCTGCAAAATTGAAACAGGGGAAGATTGTTAGCTCGACTGTCAACAAAGGAAGGGAAAAGCAACGAAGAACTGTGCACACACAGAGTTTTTTTTCTTTACTCGGAGCATTCGCAGCATGGACAAAGCACAGGCCATTGAGCCACAAACCTCAGTGACCACTTGAGACCAAGGAAAAATTTTTGTTAGAAACGGAACAATAGAAGGAGTAAAATAAATCATGGATGAATAAATTACTTGAAGAGACATTGTGAGCAGAAGGAAGCCATCGCGGTTGCAACCTGAAGCATGCACGATACCATTAAGTCTAACCAGCAGAACAACCACAAAACAAACAATAACAGTGGAGTAAAGATAAGTAAAACAACCACACAAGAATTGTAGCCATAAACTCACGCAAGCAAACAGAACCACCATTATGTGCCAAGGAGTCAAGTGTAACAATCATCCAAACAGACGACAGAGCCACCCAACAAGTGGCGGAGCCCATAGCCGGTGCAGACAGAGCCTGTGGCTCGCTTCCAACCATCCACAGCCAAAAAGAAAACAAATCTACTTACAGACCAAAACCCTCACTGTATTCACCATGCAAAGTGAAAAACCAAAATGAATGAATGCCAAAATGCCCAGGGTTTTTCTAAGTTCAACAAGCAGGAAACAAGAATCGAGGTAAGTACAGCTCAGCCACCCCATTAAAGTGCTACCATAAATGCTCCAGCTAATGTCGAGAAAGATCAATTGATTAACGATTGATTAGTATTTAATCATAAGTCAAATGATCCCATATCATTGTTAATAATCCATTGTTAATTACAACATCGGACTGAAATCAATAAAGTTCACAAACCAAGGTACGAGCTAGTTCCATCATAGTGGTATCAGAGCAAGATTTAGAATTGTCTTGAGAAATGGAGGTAGGAAGACGAGGTCATGGAAGAGGTGCTTGGAGGATATTAGAGGAAGGATTGAGAGAGGAGATCAGGATTCTTACCGTCCATTTGGAGGCAGTTGAAGCAGGGAGAAGAAGGGATCCAGAGGTAGGAGACGATAGCGAAGTAGACGCTGTAGTGACAACAGATGGATCGGATGAAGAAGGGCCGGAGATGAGACTGTTGAGGTCGGTCTTATTGGCGAGCATCAAACCCAAACCAGAACTCCCAAATTATGAAGGCAGCTTGTCCACAGAGGTTCTGTTGGACTGGATCAACGAGCTGGATAAGTATTTCGAGTGTGAAGAGGTCAGTGAAGACCGTAGAGTTAAGTTCACTGCGACAAAGTTGAAGGAACATGCAGCCCTATGGTGGGACAGTGTCCAAACAGAGAGGATGAGGTTGAACAAGTTTCCAATCAAGAAATGGTCAAGGATGGTGGCCGAGTTGAAGGGCAAATTTTTGCCTAAGGATTACTAGATCGCACTACAACAGCAAGTGCAAAATTTGAAGCAGAAAGGGATGACAGTAAGGGAGTACACTGAGGAATTTTATCGGGTGAATTTAAGGGCCGGTTATATAGAGGACACCCTAGAGAAAACAACCAGGTATGTAAATGGCTTGAGGTTAGAAATATTAGATGAAATCAACATTCTTTCCCCAAAAAACATCGAAGAAGCATATCAGAGTGCTATGAAAGCAAAGGAGAAGATCGTCAGAAAACAAAATGCTAGGAGAGGACGGGGAACCGATAGAGGAAGAGCATAGTCTTATGGTAGAGGGAAAACTGTTAATAGTAATGAAGAAGGCAGCAGTTCCAAAGCTTTTGGAACAGCAGAAAAAGGTGACAGTAAGAGAGGTGGTAGGCCATATCAGTGAGGCAGGGGAAATGGCCGAGGCAGAGGAGTTGGTTATCAATGTTACAAGTGTCACAAGTTGGGACACAGATCATTTGAGTGTCCTGAGGTGGAACAAGCTAGACAGAGGGGTGCATATGTCTCACAGCCAGAAGAAGCAGAGGCACCTCCCCAAGAAGCAGAAAATGTGTCGGAAACAGGGGAAGCCTTAGTTTTGAACAAGGTGTTTCTGAAACCAGCCAAAGAAACAACTGAACAAACTCAGTGGAAAGCTTTGTTTCAGACAGTTTGTAAGTCACATGGTAAGTGTTGTAAGCTGATTATCGATAGTGGCAGTACAGATAACCTAGTAGCCATGGAGATGAGCAATGCGAAGGGGAGTTTCATATCAGCAGATATAAGGATAAAGTCATTTGTGACATAATGTCGATGGATGTATGTCACATACTGCTAGGCAGGCCATGGCAGTATGACAGGAAGGTGGTACATGAAGAGAAGACAAACTGTTACAAGTTTGTCAAAGATGGGATCAAGCACACGCTTGTGCCCATCAAGGAGGAAGAGGCAGTGAGGAAAAGTGAGACGAGAGTGTTGTTAATGAGCGGAAAACAGTTTTTGAAACAAGTTGAGGACAACAAGGTGAGCTATGTTGTTGTTTGAAGAGCAAAGACGATGCTGCTACACATAGAGGTGTCAGACTTTCCCATAGAAATTTAGCAGATGTTGCAGGAGTTTAGCGATATAGTGGTAGATGACTTGCCAGGTAAACTGCCCCCTAAAAGAAGTATAAGTCATGATATTGACTTTATACCCAAAGTAAGTTTGCCAAATAAAGTAGCATATCAGATGAGCCCCAAAGACAATGAGGAGATTAGGAAACAAGTACAGGAATTTCTAGATAAAGAGCTAATAAGGGAGAGTTTGAGCCCTTGTGCAGTTCCAACAGTTCTTGCTCCCAAGAAAGGAGGAGAATGGCGGATGTGCATAGATTCGAGGGCCATCAACAAGATCACCATCCGGTACAGATTTCCATAGCCATGGATGGACGACATGATGGATTGCTTGAGCGGGGCAGCATGTTTTTCTAAGATTGATTTAAAGAGTGAGTATCATCATAATTGAATTCGAGAAGGGGATGAGTGGAAGACAACCTTCAAGACTAATGAGGGACTATATGAGTGGCTGGTAATGCCATTCAGACAGAGCAATGCACCCAGTGCCTTTATGTGATTAATGAATGAAATGTTGAAAGAATACATTGGGAAGTTCGTGATAGTTTACCTGGACTACATAATAATTTTCAGCAAGACGAGAGAGGAACACTTTCAACATGTTCGAAAAGTGCTGGAAAAATTGCAGCAGAATAAGCTGCTGATAAATCTAAAAAATTGTACTTTTCTGCAAAAATAATTGGTTTATCTGGGCTTTGTAATTGCATAAAACGAGCTGAAGATAGATCCAGAGAAGATTGCAGCGATAGTCAATTGGCCATCCCCAAAAAGCTTGTTTGAGGTACGTAGTTTTCATGGGCTGGCGAGTTTTTACCGAAAATTTATAAGAAATTTCAGTGAAATCTACGCACCTATGTTGGACATTATCAAGAAGGCAAGCCAACCTTTTCGTTGGACTGAGGCAACAAAAAGGAGTTTTCAGCTACTGAAGAAGGAGATCACAGAGAGACCGATCTTGAGATTGCCATATTTTAAAAAGGTTTTTCAGGTTTGCTATGATGCAAGCAGTACAGCTATTGGTGCTGTACTTAGCCAAGAGGATAAACCTGTTACATTTTTCAGCGAGAAGTTGAATGAAAGTAGGTAGAAGTATTCATCCTACGACAAGGAATTCTATGTTGTCATCCAAGTGCTGAAGCATTAGAGACACTATTTGCTAGGGAATGAAATTTTTTTGTTCTCAGCTAATTCTGCACTGCAGTATGTGATGCAACAGCACAAGCTGAATCACAAACATGCAAAGTGGGTTGAATATTTGCAGAGTTTCACCTTTGTGTTGAAACACATCAGCGGGCAGGCCAACAAGGTGGCAGATGCGTTAAGTAGAAGAGCCCTACTCCTGCAAGAGAGTACTATACAAGTACTGGGCTTTGAGCACTTGAAAGATTTGTATCAGACTGACACAGATTTTAAGGAGGCTTACGAAGCGTGCCAGAATCCTTTGGTGAGAGACAATAGTCCATGGTTGGACTATAATTTGCAGGAGAAGATGTTGTTTAGGGGAGGACAGTTATGCATTCCTGACTACTCGATGAGAGAGAATATCATTCGGGAGAAGCATAGTGGAGGTCTAGTCAGACAGTTCGGCATAGACAAGACATTAGAGCAACTTAGTCATTTTTATTATTGGCCAAGAATGTGAAGGGATGTGCAGAGATTTGTGAACAGATGTAAGGTGTGTTAGTTGGCAAAAGGACACGGTCAAAATACGGGACTTTACACGCCATTGCCCATTCCAAGTAGACCGTGGGACTCAGTCAGCTTGGACTTCGTCTTCGGTCTACCAAGGACACAGTGGGGTTATGACTCGATGATGGTAATAGTGGACCGGTTTTCGAAGATGCTGCATTTCATCCCTTGTAGAAAAACCAGCAATGCCACTCACATGAACCACTTGTTCTTTACAGATATTATCAGACTACATGGTTTACCTAAGTCCATTCTCTCTGACAGGGACGTGAAGTTTACAGGGCACTTTTGGCGCACCCTGTGGAAGAAGATGGACACACAGTTGAGTTACAGCTCTACTTATCACCTGCAGACCGACGGGAAAACAGAGGTGGTAAACAAGAGTCTGGGGAACTTGCTACGAAGTTTGATTGGTGAAAATTCATGGATGTGGGATTGAATACTTGCCCAGGCAGAGTTCGCTTATAACGACTCGCCCAACCGCAACACAGGTTGCAGTCCTTTTCAAATCTTGTATGGCATGCATCCTCGCGGAGTGCATGAGTTGCGAGATCTCGGACAGTAGGAAAGGAGAAGTGTTGATGGGGAAGATTTTGCTAACGCGATGAAATATTTGCATGAGCAAGTGAAAATTAAATTGCAGGATAGCAGTCATAAATACAAGTAGCAAGCAAATTTGAAACAGAGAGAAGTGTAGTTTAATGTGGGGGATGAAGTCCTCGCACATTTGCACAAGGAACGCTTCCCTAGAGGTGCGTATAACAAACTGAAGTACAAGAAGATAGGTCCCTGCAAAATCCTCCAGAAATTTTCAGTGAATGCCTACAAAATATAGCTGCCACTAGGAATAGGCATTTCACCCATCTTTAATGTAGCAGACTTGTTTCCATACACTGCTAGTTCAAAGGAAGATAGTACCACACGGCTTACATGGGACACCGAAGATGGAAGTGAAACTTGGATGAGATAAATGCCTTACGTTCAGCTTCCCGAGATCGATAGGATCCTCGACACTCAGGTGGCTAAGCGAACTCGGCGGAAAGAGTATCTGCAATATCTGGTCAAGTGGAAGAATCATCCTATCAAGGAAATTTCGTGGCTTGATGCCAGGCAGATAGAGCAGGCGGGTTATTCAGTCGAGAAGCTCATGGACTGGAGTCATGATTTCTTTTTACCTCGGAAGCCTGATGCAGGAGCATCCAGCTAAGGGCACCATGAGCGGGCGATGGTCTCTGCCAAGGTGGAAATTTTTATCAGTGATTGGTTTCTTTATGTTCAATTAGTCAAAGTAGAATGTAGGACTTTGTTTCTTTTTAATTTTAGGATTAGTTAGGGAACAATCTAGTCAGTTAGGGTCACTATCTTGTTTGTCTTTAATAAATAATAGTTTCATAACTGTTTCTTTCATTTTAGAAAAAAAAAACAAACATGTCAAATGTAAAATCTTGCAGTGCAAGCAGAACTGAATGCATACACAGTTGTGTAACTAATAGAATATAAACTGGAAAGTAACTACGCACAGTTCAGATAACTGTGGACAAAAAAGTACAAATGGAAAATTGTAAATCATTCTGAGGGTTCAGCATACGCATATAGTAATAGAAGACAGAGAAGAATTTTCATTCCTTTTCGAATCCATCTGTAATATCATTGATATGTTTATCTATGTTCTCCTAGTCATTGAATAATCTACAATAAGCAGATACAGTGCATGCATATTTTCTTTCATTTATTTTCCCTTATAAATAACAAAATCCAAGCAAAGGAAATTGCACAAGAGCTCCCAACACGAAGGCTGGAGAAAAAAAGACAGAGTCCATAACCGAGATAACCAAGGCATGGTTCGAAGAAGTTCAGACCAGAACGAGAAAACAAACACCGAGTAACCACACTCCGGACAGAGGTAACTAAAGCAAACAAATTCCACTGTAATTCTTTCCATTATAAAAACGAAATGTCTGTATATACATAACAGAGTCTAAGTATAACCCTATGAACAGTTAAAGAGTCAAACAAACCAACAAACCCTAGATGAGGGTTTTAGGATGGCCTTCCTTAAATACGAATTTACAGTTACAAAGGAGAGAAATACAAAGAAGGACTGTATCAAATCAACCTAGGTCGCATAGCAATGGCAAAGGGACATAAACGAACAAGTGTTGGGAACTCGGACTATTAAAACCTACAAACCCTAGTCTTAAATACGAAATTGATGACAGTGGTAGAGCCTGCTGGGTAAGAGCTGAGGTGTTCATGCCAAGCACGCCCACTAGCAAACCCCAAACTACAAAATTGAAATAGGGCAAGATTGTTAGCCCGACTGTTAACAGAGGAAGGGAAAAGCAACGAAGAACTGTGCACACGCAAAGTTTTTTTTCTTTACCTGGAGGGTTCGCAGCGCGGATAGAGCACAGGCCATTGAGCCACAAACCTCGGTAACCACCTGAGACCAAGGAACAAGTTTTGTTAGAAACGGAACAATAGAAGGAGTAAAATAAATCATGGATGAATAAATTACCTAAAGAGACATTGTGAGCAGAAGGAAGCCACCGCGGTTGCAACCTGAAGCATGCACGATACCATTAAGTCTAACCAACAGAACAAACACAGAACAAAAAATAACAGTGGAGTAAAGATAATTAAAACAACCGCACAAGAACTGTAGCCATATACTCACGCAAGCAAACAGAACCACCATTCTGTGCCAAGGAGTTGAGCGAACTAGTCATCCAAACATAGGACAAAGCCACCCAACAAGTGGCGGAGCCCATAGCCGACGCAGACAGAGCCTGTGGCTCACTTCCAACCATCCACAGCCAAAAATAATACAAATCTACTTACAAACCAAAACCCTCACTGTATTCACCATGCAGAGTGAAAAACCAAAATGACTGAATGCCGAAATGCCTAGGGTTTTGCCAAGTTCAACGAGCGGGAAACAAGAATCGAGGTAAGTACAGCTCAACCACCCCATTAAAGTGCTACCATAAATGCTCCAGCTAACGTAGAGAGAGATCAGTTGATTAACGATTGATTAGTATTTAATCATAAGTCAAATGATCCCATATCATTGTTAATAATCCATTGTTAATTACAATGTCGGACTGAAATCAATGAAGTTCACAAACCAAGGTACAGGCTGGTCCCATAACATAGTCACTTAATAACACCTTTTTAATTTAATTACACAAAATCACTTTTACATGTTACTTTTTCACCCAAATGACATTTTAAAAAATTAAATTAATTGATCCCCCTTTTTATCAACTATATCCTACAAGAATCAAATAGGCTACTAAGTCATCTCTAGGCGTGATCATTCAGAAAGAGACATTACATTTATATTATTTTATCTAAATTGATGTATAATGAAGCTAGCTATATTCACTTTTTCTATTTGATGTTCCTTCATATAATGTATTAAGAATATTGTTGAGGTCTTGAATTGTCCTATTTTTGACACTACCTTTTCTTCATCTCCATCTTTTCTATCATAATTTTGTTATGTTTTCAAGTTATAAGATCACTCCAGATATGCTCAAATACAATAAAAATGTATCAATCATTTGAAGTTTATAGTCTTTAGTTTCTTTATGAAATTTAATCCAAAACATTTCTATAGCTACTGAATTGCACTAATTTTGTAGCTACATCCATGGTTAGACAGATTCCAATGCTTTTGAAGGAGAACAAAGCACATAGGTAGATGAAAAATAATGAACATATGGAGATACACCTATTACATCAATTTGGAAACTCACATGGTTCGAGAAATCTAATGGTCAAACTAGAAGTCAACTTTGGTTATAATCCTAGAGCTTTGCGTAGAACTTGAAGGTAGATCGTGGCATCATCGAGAAAGTGTGGGATCGAATGAGAAAGGTCTGGAATTAAAGATAAGATATGACAAATCAAAATCTTCCCATGATTTTATCTTCTTGTAGCAAATCATGAGAAGCATGATTCTTATTTTAATTTAGTTAGTTGTAAAAAATAAACTAGCTTCTCGACTTATATCTCTTTGTTATTCAAATGGGATTATAAATAGCCTTGGAGCGAGACAGTGACCAACCCTTAAGTTTTGTAATCATTTTCTATTGGAAGACTTATGTTTTTAATACAAATACTTTGTTCCTCTTTGTGATTAAATGCGTGGGTAAATAGTGTGTGGTTGAAGTTCTTTAATTCTTGCACTCGACAGGAGGTCCCCCTGAAGAGTTGTAAGTCAATTTAATTGTTGATTCAAATTTTTTTATCAGTAGTTTTTCTGATTTGTAGATCATTCGATGCTCTCTGTCAATGTTTTATTTCACGATGTAGTTTATTTGACATTTCTTTGTTTCCACAGGTTGAGCGCTCAGTCATAAGTCAAAAATATAAAAAACATTTATTTCTTTAGTTCATTTATCATAGTTAATTCACTTAGTTTTAGATTTGCACAAGTTTAATGATCACAATTGATCACACACACACACACACCAGTAATCTATCAAGGATTGTATTAAATTTATCTCTTTTTATGGGTTTTGGTTTAAAGCAGTTTTTTATTTAGTACAATAGAATTGAATAAGTTTTTAGAAGTAGATTTCAATTTCATTCATAGATTAGTTTTCATTTCGATGTAATAGATTAAATTTCAATTCTGTGCTCTTAGAATAGTTTGTAGCTTAATTTTCAATTCTTCTTGTAAACTAGTTTTCATTTTCAAATCTATAGATTAGATTTCAATTATGTCAATAGAATAATTTTTATTTCAAGTCAACAGAATATCTTTCATTATGTCATTCTTGCTTTTTAAGTTTGCTTCTAAAGTCATTTTATTTTTTAGTAATTCGTATGGAAAGAACATGTGTACCTCTTTAATGAGAATTGAACTTGAGAAAGTTTAGATTTCTTTGCTTTTAATTTGATAATCAAAGATAGAATTCCTAGCATATATAGTGCACATACACTTCACAAATACACGAACCTTGGCTTGACAATTTAATGAAGTATTTTAACTACTAATTAAATTACCCAACAAATACTATTAGAGTGTGCAACATGGGCATTATGTATTTCATTATGGTCGGAAAGTATTACAACCTTTGTAATGCATATAACTACAAACATATAGGCATGGCATTTTTCCTAAACAAGTTTACTTTTATTTTTGTTTTTTAATGTGATATGCATAGTATAAATCATATGTGTGTGTGTGTGCACACACAATGTCTAACTATTCTACTTTTTGTGTTTTTTTTGTTGGAATCTAGCAATACAAGTATGTGCTAGATTGTGATTTTTGGTTGTTTAAAATGTTTTTGACTGCATAATTTTTTTAACCATAATGAGAAATATGTGTTAATCAAAAGTATGTGACTGAAACACACAAGTAGAGTACATTAGAATGAATGCTACAAGGAAAATTTCTTCAATGGTTCTAATAAGAAGAGGATAAAAAAACCATGCTCCTCCCAATAAAAGGATAGAGGGGGGAGAAGCTACTAAAATTCAAACATATTGTTTCTTGAGTACAAGAGTAGATTCTTACAAATTGTTTGCATAAGATGATGAAAAAAAAAAAAAAACATTTCTAATATTTCAACGAAATCGACCTCCCACTAGATCCACTTAAGGCAAAAGAGTGTTGGGCACCAGATTGTATGGATTTATTTCTTCAATATTTTCTACTTCTTATTAATGGAGAGGAGGAATGCGCATTTTTTTTAAAGCATCCAAATAGAAAGGACAAGAGGATGAAAGATTGATCATCTCCTCTTCCACTATTCCAACTTCTACTTCCTTAATTTTTAAAAACAATTTTTTTGTAATTTTCCTTGGATACAACCTCTTCCTCAGTAGGTGGTTTTATGTTCTCTAATTACACTTGATTTGGAGTTTCCTGATCATAATAGGGTGTTGGATGATAATGGGCTTCTTCAACCTCATCTTCTTCCCTAAAATATTGCAAAGCTTGAAATATATTACTAGAGGGAGAAAGCTCGTGGGACTCAAGCTTACTAGCAAGATGAAGCCTCTTAGATTTATTTTGTTTCCTTGAAACTTGTTTGAATGTTCCTTGCTGAACATTAGAAGGTGGCAATAGAATAAAAGGAGGCTAGGATGCTAGAGCATTAGGAGAAATTTTTCAAAGTGCCCATACTTGTGGCAGAAGTTATAATTAAAAGGAAATCGCTCACAATCCAAATCTTGAAGATGACTTTAGCCCTCCAAGTCATGTTGAATCTCCTCGGGGATTCTGTAGGAATTTACAGGGTAAGTTCCTCAGACAGAACACCAAAAGGACACCGCTCACAAACAGATCACAGATCAATACACCAGTATTTTGACGTGGTTAAAACCATCAGAGAGGGAAACAGTCCACGGCCTGCGCCGATGTGGCTACTACAGGCAATTTATTAATAAAAGAATGAAAATTTACATAAGCTTCTCTCATGCACGGTTAACCTACAAATGACCCTCCATGCGCTTTAAATAGAATTCATGGACCAATCGGGTGTCAAGCCACGGATCAAGTGTCGGTATACCGAGGAGTCGGATCACTACATATCGTGACCATCGGATTGTAAGTTACAAAATGTACAACGGTAAAGAAACACACTTTACCTAACTCTATACTAGACCAAGTTGAACTTAACTATTTCCTATGTGTCGGAATATCCTAACAGATTCCTTTTACAAAATCCATTTCAACATAAATTTATGCATATGAGAATATATTCTCCTTGGTTGGGAACAAGTGATATAGTGATCCAACTTGTCTCCAATGGCTTTGAAAATACTATAACCTGAGTAAATAAGGGGGAGATTTGGAAATCTAATCCAAATAGGCACAAAATAAATTTCCATGTTGGGATGAAAATTTAGAGTCCAATGGGTGAGAAACATTCCCTTGAAGCCCGTGAAATAAGATAGATATTTGAAGATCATATCCCTATCCTCTTGGCTCTTGAAAATAAAAGCATAATAACCTTTTCCATAGTACATAGTACTAACACACTCATGATCTTCCTAATTGTTAGAGATCCAATCCAAAATAGAGCTATAATTGGGCCAAAGGAGAGTAAACTTACCAATCAACCCTTTTTCCTTAACAATATTAACATTCTTCTTTGTTAAAGGAGTTAACCCCAAGTGAAGAGAAGGAATTGAATCAACCTTTTTTGCAAACCTACTTGGCTCAAAACTTTTCCACCTCATTGAACCACAAGGTAGTGAGACATCACCCATGATGATGGGATTGAAAATACCACCTATTGAACAAAGCTAATAACTCTTCAAATCAAGTACACAGGAGCAATGAAAGGTTTTAGAATCTCGACTATATAGTGCTAGCTTGTATTGGCCATAACCCATGGCAAGAAGAAGACACCTATGTAAAACAAGGGAGAAGACAACCCTAACAAGCAAGAGGCTCATATGCGCAAACTCGTGACCATAACTGACATGAATATATCTTGCAAACCAAGTTGAATGGGGCGATAAATCTGGCAAACTTGAGGGGTATGTCATAAATTTGTAGACTTTGGTGATGGCAGTGGCAAGGGAAACCCTAGTTTCAGAGAGAAGAGCCACTATGTTTCATGCATCTCATTGCAAGCACATTTTTAAAAGTTTGTAAATTTATTAATAAAAGCAAAATTGCAATATAACATATGTTTTAAAGTTCAAACTTTAAAACTAACTTGTATTTTAATTATTTATTTATTAAACATTACCTTACCTAACCTAAGGTAATAACATCTCCTCAAAATTAATTTTCGTGGGGTAGCTCAATCGGAAAGCACCATGAAAATGAAGTGTTATGTACCAAGAGATTCGAGTTTCAAACCCCCCACCCCCCGACTTACCCATGTTTGTGGAAGGGGAATATGTAGGCACCTAGGTGTTATAGTGGTAGTGGTTGGAATCGACCCCATGTTACACAGGTACAAAACTAACCCAGTTGTCGATTCCTCTAATCCGAAAAAAAAATAAAAAAATAAAAAAATCTCTCCAAAAGTATCATATAGTTATTTTCTATATCTATAAAAAGTATGATTAGTAAAATAATTTATTATTAGTTTTACGTTTTTAAATGGTTATTAACTAAATTTTAACACAAAGTTCTAAATGTTCATGATAAAAAATATGAATCTTATTATTTTAATTTTTTAATGTAATACGTATATTATGATTTTTTTAAATTGTATTTTTATTAAAAAAAAAAAAATAGCATAATAAACGTTTAAAAATCAAAATTTAAAGTCGTGAATATTTTTTTTTTAAGTAGTAATTTTTTATGTAATCATTTTTATTTTTTAATGTAATGATATCTAACACTAAATTAACAACATTGCCTCATATTGAGTTGTAAGACATCTCTTCTGCAATAAACTAACTTAACAACATAAATTTTGTTATCATATTGATGATTTACCTAGTTTACCATCAATAACAATGAATTAAAATATTTAAAAAAAATTGAAAAAAAATTTCCAAAAAAATAAGAATATTATTAATTAATATCAGTTATGTAATTTGGAAATCTCTACATTCTACATCCATCTCATTGTCCAAAATACACTTCATACTAACCTATAAAATGCATATTATTATTTTTCACTTATTCATATTTATATGAAAGCATAATAAAACATGCAAATCTTATCTATTATAAAATTTAAATCTTTAAATACTTTGAATGTAGATCTTTACAAATTAAAATGTTTAAATAATTTTTTGCAAATATTTAAGAATGCTCTTACAAATATGAATGAAATAGTAAGTATAATTAACATGTCCAATTTCCTATGGGGGTGTCACATAGTCATGACAAGGTTTAATGATATGCAAGGGAATGGGGATCGAGGACTTATATCCGACATACATGGTGATCAAACAAGATGAGGGTTCTTGCAGGTGCAGTAATGATAGGTTTCATGGTGGTTGGTGTCTCGATCAATTGTTTGATGACCTTTTCAATGCTCAATACCCTTGGTGCCAATAATTGCAGTGCCAAATTGATAATCATGGAGGAGAAGGTGGAGATTGGTAAGGAAGATTATAATATGTGAATGCGTGGGAAAGGAAACATGCAACAAATTGAAATTACGCTTCCCCTGTATTTGAATTTTCTGGTTAGATCAACTACCTGTTAGCTCTGAGGGAATATATGAAGTGATTTCTTTTATGTGTTTCAAATTTAGCCTAGAAAGGTTCCAGATGAAGTCTTGGTTAAGATAAATAACTTATCTCGTTGGGAAGAATTCTTTGCTTCACAGTTTCATCGAGTTCTCCTTCTTCGACCCACCTCTCTTGGCTCGCAATATGTATATATTTCCCCAAGAGTTTGGTTTTGACGTTTACTCCTCCCTTATTTTGTTTTTGATGGTTTTGTTGTCTTTAGGTCTCTCTATTTGATCTTTTTAGTTCTATCTCATCTCTATTTATTTTATTTTATTTGAGTCACTTTTGTATGTGAGGTCATCCTTAAGTATAAGTTCTTAGCTTTTGTGTTAGAGGGCTTGCTAGTTAGTCTCTCTTCCATTAATTGGGCCTTGGGTTGGTTTGTGGATTTTATTTGTGTTGCTAATAGTGGGATGGCAAAGTTGAAGTCTCTCTAGGTCCCCCTTAGTGGCTCTTTATCTTCTTTTGTTATCTTTATTCCCTTCATGTCGGTAGGTTGGTGCTATTTTCCTTGGTCACTTCTACCCCTTGTTCCTAATTTATTTACCCCTCATGCTTTCACATTATGTATTGAGGTCATCATCCGTTTGGATGCAAGGGAGGTCATGGGGATCAAATCTCCCCTTCTTCAAGAGCTTGGTTTTCAATAAAGCACTCAAATTCAATTATATGACCAATATCCCTTTGGAAATTCACAAGGAAATTCACTAGGTGGAAGAAGAAGTTAGGGTGGATAGAAGGTTAATCTCTAATGTCGAAATTTATGAAGAAGGAGTTGGATTCCTGGGACTAGAAATACTCGTACAAGACAAAATTGTTATATGCAAAGTATGGATTTGTACTGGCAACTCAAAACTATTATGGGAAAAGTACTCGTGGAGGGTCATAGACCCAACATGAAATTCTTTTATGCATTCATAAGGTTCGGAGGAAAATTCAAAAAATCATTGATAAGGTATCTATGTTACCAAAGAATGTTGTGGATCTTAGATTCTATAATTCAAAGGAGGTCACTGGAGCATCTACAACCATAGAGGTGGGCTCTCCGTCAAGTTAAATGTCTATCTTGTTTGTATTTTATTTTTGTTTTATATGTAACAAGGCCGTCATTCATAGGCCAAATAGGATTTAGGTTTACGGTATCATTTTAGACTCTATCAAACTTTTTTTCAACTTTGAGGATAAAATATCATACATCCCAATAGTATGGACAAAAGCATTTTTTTGTGATTTTGGTCTAGTTTCCTAAGTGGCAAACTAGTAAAAATAGAAATTACATTATATACATGTGTGTGTGTGGGGGGGGGGGAAGATTTTATTAATTTTTATTTAATTTTTATTATTTATTTTTGAAGAAAAATCATAACTTTTTATTGAAGTATAAAAAGTTACGTTTGTGGATGTACTATGGTGCATTCGAGATAATATCCCTACAAAGTATACATATAAAATAAAAAACTAGTTGAGCCATTGTGAAGACCCACCCTTATGTCCTAAAAGAGTTATGACTAAAAAGTTTCACAGTCTATAATCCATATATGGATCAGTGTACCCAAGTGTCCAAAATAAATATAAATAAAATAACATTTTCTTGCTAAAAATATACAGAGGAAGAGAGATAAAAGGAAATATATGATCATGTATGCTAGATATCAATGAAGGACTGATGTGAGAAGTTATCATTTGCTCCATCTACATGTTCAAAGACCTAACAGTCCCCCAAAACCTATTGAGTGCCTTGTTTGGATAAAAGATCTGTTGCAGAATTCCTTTCCGTGTAGACATGAAAACATGAAATAAAGTTAAAAGATTGTTTAAGATAAAAAATCTCATCAAGAATTGTTAGCAATGTGTGATTGTGGCATCTCTAAGATTTATTGAACTAGTTGATGACATTTAAAGAGTCTCCAAAATCTTGTAGAGAATGACAACCATATTCCATAGCCCAACACAACAAGAGTTCTAACGATAGGAGTTTTACATAATTCTTTGATCCTATGCCCAACCCAATTTTAGATTTAAAAAAAAGCTTCTCAATAATATATAATATGAGACCACCTCCACAAATTCCTTCCCTAGTAGAAGCACCATCAAAAATATGACCAAGAAATTTGACGATTAATTTATTCTTTAAAAATGGAATGAGGACCCTGAACAACTTCTTTAAAAGGAAAAAGAACATAAATCGCTCCAATATTTGCAACAATAAGAACGAGAGAAAAAGTGATATCCCTGAAAGTAGCTTTATTTTGAGAAATCCAAATTCCCCACATGACAAAATGAGAGATATTCATGAGGCCTTCATTACTAGAAGAATCCCACAAAATTTTCCAAGCTTCCTTGAAACTGTTTCCACTCCATACTAGATTGCAAGCTAATAATTGTTTGACTTTTAATGACATGTTTAAAGAGAACGGGCAATTTAAGAATAAATGAGTAACTGAGTCCTCATTTTTACACAAAATGCACCATCTAGGCCTTCCTTTTTCCTTTTTCTCAAATTGTCCTAAGTTGATACCTTATTTTTGTTATATTGTAATATAATGCTTTGCCTAACCTTTAAAAATAAAATAAAATAACTTATCACACAAAAAATTGCAATTAAACATGTTATCAACTATTATTTCCTATGAGTAAAATCAATTTATAAGAGACAGACAAATCTTTGGCTAGAGTTATTTATTCCAAACTTGTTAGTTGTTTATGTAAGAGAAAACTCAATCAAATACACGAATAAATGTCAATACATTTATTGTTGGATCAAGTATCATGATTAATAAGTAAGTATAATGATTAATAAAAATATTATATGAAATAAAATGCAAAACTAGGTACTAATGGTGCTTCACCTTATTGTATTTACGTATTAGAGACTTATCTATTTTGAGGATATTATAGTTGGTTTCGTATAATCACTATACTTTGATTCATACCTATTTTTAAACACTTTGACATGTAAATTACTCAAAGTATTACCTATATTTAAACACTTTGACATGCAAATTACTCAAAGTGTCGAAGATTTTTACAATCTTATCACAAATATGTTTAAAAGGTATTTAGGGTTGTAAATATCAATTGGTCAACTTGAATCTTGAATGATAAATTAAGGAAAATCTTATTCTTATAATAAGAATAAGAAAAACAATTAAATATAATAATGTACTAGAAGATGTTACATGTCTAGACAAGTTTTAACTTATGCACAACAATTCTATAAAGTAAGATTGAGAAATAATACCTTTTTTCTAAAATCTATTCAAAATTTGCCAAATTTTCTTCTAAATAGGTGTTTGTAAGACCTAGTTACAAGTCATAAATTCTAAAGTAGCAAATGTCTCATGGGCCATTGACTTCATAGTATCAAGTTGCTTATTCTTGCCTTAAAGAAACCCATGGGCACTAATTACCGTGAGCGCTACAAGATGTAAGTTCATCTATGCTCATGAACTTCAAATTGGAAATTGTGCATGTATTTTTTCATGCACCTACTAGGACTTGAGCTTAGTACTATGAATAAAACACCCCTAATATACCTAAACAATATTTCTACTCAAGGGTCTATTCCTACATGCATAGAAGAGTAAATTTTCAATCCTTGGATATGAAAATTGAATTGTAATATATATAGTTTTGGTTTTTTTTTTCTCTTTTTTCTTTTTAATAGGGTAGAAACTAAGAGACAAATTTTTCTCATTTCAGAAAGCAATCACCTCTTTATTGAATGTTGAAGAAACTTCTCTTATCCTGATTTTTGGTCTATGCTCCCTCTTTTCTATTCACATTTAGCCTACTGGTTTGTGCACCTTACCATATAGTAAGGGTATTTTTCTTCCTTTGAAACCCTCGAGCTATAAAAACCGTACAAAAGAGCGTAAAAATAACAAATTTTGAAGGGCTTGAAAACCTCCTTCACTAAAACATTGTGGAAGTCTCTACAAAGAGCAATCCCCACCTCAACAAGAGAAATAACCTCGTTAGCGTTTCACACAATCTAACCTCTCTCAACTGGCTCTCCATGTATATTTATGCATTATATCAACCATTTATCATTAAGGTACTTCTCATGGCCACCCCTGACCTTGTTTATAGCACTCAGATGTAATGCCTTATTTTTGTTTATCTAATATGCATATTAATCACCCAAATTTTCATTATTTATTACTCATTTTACTCACACACTTTTTGAATAATTCCCCTCTTAATTTTAAATGCATGTGTGTGCGCGTTCAGATGATATTAACATTCTAAGTTAAACATTCTCAATTAAACTAAATCCTTGTTTATAGCAATCACATGTAATATCTTATTTTTATTTATCTAATATGACTATTAATTGCCCACATTTTCATTATTTATTCCTCATTTTACTCATGTTTCTAAATATGTTTCCCTCTTATTTTAAACGCACACGTGTATGTGTGTGTGTTGATTATATTACGTTCTCAATTAAACTAAATATTTTAAATATAAAGTGAGTGTTTTCCTTAATTTCAATGTTTCAAATTCATAATTACTTTACTTTGAAGAAGGATAAACATTCTACTTTTCTTTTTTCTCTCTCACTCTTTTTTTTTTTTTTTGAGATCGCCAAAATCCAACTAGGCAATCCTTACCAAAATTGCAGCGTTAGATTTAATGAAAATTTTGTACTTAATATGGAAATGAATTTAACATCCTAAATACCCTTATTGTGGTTAAAATTTGACAGCTGTAATTCCATCAACTCAAAATACTTCTCAAAATTTCTAAGTTCCCTTTTCACTATTTTAAGTGGCCAAAATACAATCAATTTTTAGTGTGTTTAGATTATGACCTTTATTTTTCCTTAATTTCTACCTAAATGAGTGAATTTCTTTTTTTTTAATGGAATTCCTATCATGAGGAAACCCTTAGGCACTTCCCCTCATTCCAATTTCTACCTAAATGAGTGCATTTCTATTTTTTTAATGGAATTCCTATCATGAGGAAACCCTTAGGCACTTCCCCCCATTCTGATGATGGTACTTACAATAAACTAGATTCTTCAAGGTTCAAGGCCACATCAATAATTGTCTCAGAAGAGAACAATATGTTAGGTGGGGAAGATAACAATATTCCTTCCAACTACCTAATCTAGTAATATTTGATGAGTGCATTTATATTTATATGATGGCATTTGCATTTAATGTATGCACTTCTATCATTATTAAAATATTTTTTTAAATGACATGCATGTGATATATGTACCTTTATTTAAAAAGAGGAATCTCAATTAGTACCAAGGGGGAGGACATGGTCTATCAATCTCTAAACTTTGTATACACATAACATGAGTGATATTTTTGCCAATCCATCCCATTTTACTATTGGTGAGAGACTTGTAGTTTATTGAGGAATAAGGATTCCATGCCTTTATAGCACCCACTTAGTTCACGTGGGTGATCTTTGTAGCCTAGCCACATGGCATTGTTCAACACTGTGGATATGCACATGTCCATTTTAACCTTGGTCTACATGTAGGGGGTTTCTAGTAGGTAGGAGTAACCTCAACCTCTCCTTATGGTACACATGTCACATCTCCTCTATATAGTCTTTACTCATATGCATACTAAGATGGAAACTCTAACCCTTATACCTACACACAACTAGGAACACACATCAAATAACAATATCTAAATAATCAAAAGAAAACATGATTATATGTTCACATGCATCTAACTTGAGACATTCACAAAATTATCACACTAATATAAGTATATTGACAAGAACACCTTCTATAGAACCTTCAACCACCAAGATTTATTAGTTATCATGAAAAATAGTTAAAACCACTGCTAAAACATTTAATATTAATAGTAGAGGTTTTAACATCATTATTTTTTTTTAAATTTCCCAAATATTGTAACACTAAAGACCTCTACCAAAACCTTTGCTAGACTATATTTTTCTTGTAGCATCTCTATTCTTTGTTGCATGCATCATCAAATTTAGTATACATGCTATGACCTTTGCACTACAACATCCTTTGTTCTTGCAAAATTCTCTTGGAATCACATTATTCCACCTTTAGCACCCATATATATTTCTCCCCTACATAGTGCATCTTGTGTACATTGATATCCTCTTGAATGATGGATTTCAAACCATTCACATAACTTGAAATTCAATGTTCTTCCTCCTATTGATGTCCAACAAAATATCAAACACTTGTAAACCTCCTTTACGTAGTCTTTTTTATTGTTATAACTAGTGGAATTAACAATTGGAGTAGTCTTACACTCACATTACACAAGGTCGACTATCATTATAAGAAATAGGTGCTCCAAGTTGACCCTAATGTGACCATATATTAATTGGAGGGATCGAACCAAGGACCTCATAATATTTTACATAAGACTTTACATAACATGCTTTTCCAAGTGAGCTATGCCCTCAAGGACTCGTTTTTTTTAAAGATAAAAAAACAACAAACTTTCTATTAAAAAGTTGTTTACATTTTCAAAAAGTGCCAGGATATACCCCATATCTCATAAATTTTGCTTAAAATTTTTTCTGTACTCCACAAAATTAAAAACATACCCTACTGAGGGATGAGCCTATATATCCAAAAATATAAGACTACACAGTCTAGATTCTAAAATCTATCATAGAATATAGGCTATATTTTGTCTTCTAATGTTTCCTAGCTTTAAAATATACAAATAAAAGAAACTACTTTTTTCTCCAAGGAAAAATTGCAATTTTCATTAAGATGTTGAAAATTACATGTTGCGAATGCTTGGAAGCATATGTTGCAAGGGTGGTTGTTGCCACTAACTGTGTGATACTATCAAAAATCTATCCCAGGTTGGGAGACTAGTAAGTTAATACATATGATATATTTCTAATGAAAAATATATACATGAATAAACTAAGAAAATTATAATCACAATCATATCTCAAAGAAAAAAAAAATCCATAAATCAAAGCCTGTTTGCCCGAAAATGTTGATGATCATCATATGGTCTATGAAAGTATCGATAGAATTCCTACTCTGTCTACTCCTAGATCATCCAGAGCCCCCGAGGCTAGAGTGCAACCTCCTTGGATAATATGTCAGAAACCTAGTTGCACTCCTTGTATATGTGATGCCAAGAGATATAGTCAAATTGAAATTTCAGAAGCAAAGTCCCATCCAAAATATTTCGAAGTGTGTGCACATGACATGCAGATTGTTGGTTAAATCAATTTATGATGAGTTTGGAATCGCCAAAAATCTGAATGTGACAAAATCCCTTCTCAAGTGGAAAATATAGAAAATGTTTAAGTGTAATAAGTTCAACAAAGTTATTAGTTCCATCTCCCAACCCCATCTAGATTTTATAAAAATAATTTCAGCAATATGAAGGTACTCCCCCTCCACAACCTTGTTGTTATGCTGAACCATCGAAGTATGCCCAAGGGATGTTACTATCGATAATCTCAGCGGAGATATTGTGAGGAGTGTGAGGGCAATCATCCTCCAGAATATTGTTATATATAGAGATGAGATGTGTTGTTGCTTGAGGCCAAAGCAAAGTGATGCTCGAAAATATAAGTTTATTTCTTTGTAGCCAAATACACCAACATAACAGGAGAGGGAGGTTCCTAATCTTGATTGGGTTTACATTGAACCACCGTGATTTCCAAGCTTCCAAAATATTAGCTCCATGCCAACGATTGGGAAGGTGTAGAATTACAAGTACATTATGCCATAAGGAGATGGTAATAGGACATAGAAGAAATAAGTATTCAATGAATTCAGATGCATGTTTGCATAGGATACACTAGGCTGGTCCAAAAAATGATCACTTATGAATATTGTCCCATGTAGGGGATTTATGGCGAAGAATACACCACATGAATAATTTTTCTCTGGGAGGTGCCTTCAGCTTCCAAAGAGCATGCCACCACCAATAAGAAGCAGAGGGTTTATGAGCAGAGTAGGTGAGAGGATATCCCTCCTTAGGAGAATAGGAACCATGCTGTGAGTGAGCCCATATGAGATCATCCTCTCCCTTAGTGATCCAAACATGTGATTCAGAGAGTGCGTTAATATAGGATTACCAATCATTATGCTAGATGTATGGTATACCTAAAAGTTCCAGGCTTGATAGAAAGTATTAGAATTGTCCAAATTAACAATTTGAGCAAGTCGAGTGATACCTGTGCTCGAGAGGAAGTGTAGGAGCTCAAGGGGAAGATGAAAAGCATTCTCACATCTAGACCAAGGATCCATGCCAATACGAACCAGGTTACCAGATCCGATCCTCCAGGTTCATCCATCACGGATGTATGATAGAGAGTTCAAAACCGCTCTCTAGATAGTAGATATATTTGTTCTGTTCCATGAAGGTCGCATGGTCTAATCAAGGATGGAGAGGGAGAATATACTTCTGAATGACCACCTCAGTCCACAGATTCTTTGTAGTGAGAACTTTCCATCCCATTTTTGCAGCTAATACTTTTGCAAAGGCATCAAGATTTTTCATGCCCCATCCTCCCCATTTCTTGGGTAGAGCAATGAGGTCCCATCTGACCCATGCATAAGTATGACCTTCTTGTTTTCCTTTCCATAAGAATCTGCAACACAGTTGTTGTATTCTATTCAAAATTCCCCTTGGAATCCAAGCCAAGGACATCCATTACATCGGTGTAGCTTCTAATACAAATTTGATAAGAGTGAGTCGACCAGCCCTAAAGAGCCATCTGTGATGCCAGATATTCAATCGCCTTTCAATTTTTTCCACAAGCCATATCCAGTCAACTATCTTGTATTATATGGCCTTGAGTTGAAAACCAAGATATTTAAGACCATCATCAAATGGGAGAAATGTGAAGGGAAATATCTGATGAGTAGTGTGAGTTTCATTGTGGGAGCATCCAACAACAACGAGTGTCGATTTATGTTGATTGCATTCCATGCCAGTAGAAAAGAAAAAAAATCTGAGAATAGAAGAAAAAGCAGTTGTGTCACCAATCGATCGATTAAGGAAGATTAGGACATCATCAACAAATAGTAGATGGGCAAGGATGCAGTTGTTGGTGATTTTAAATCCTGTAGTCTTCCCTGTCTTTTATCCTCAGATATAAGTTGACTCAAGCCTTCCATAACCAATAAGAAAAGCAGGGGGGAGAGAGGACAACCCTATCTAAGGCCTCGTTCAACATGAAAAAAGGAAGAGACAGAAACATTAATAAGAACACTATAAGAAACATTGGAAATACAACACATGATCCATTGGATGAAGGCTATGGGGAAGCCTAGATGAGTCAAGAGCATACTCAAGTATAGCCAACTAGTACGATCAAAAGCCTTTACTAAGTCAAGATTTAGGATGATACCTTTTAGCCTCTTGATCTTGATGGAATGGAGGACTTACTAGGTGGTGCCAACAACTTCACGTATATGATGATGATTAAGGAAGGCAAACTGTTCCGGAGATATGTGTTCAGATAAAATAGGTTTAAGGCGGTTGGCAATTATTTTTGCTATGATCTTATATATATAGTTGTAGAGTGAGATGGGCCTAAATTCATTGAAGGTTAGAGGGAATCAGATTTGGGAATAAGGGCAATGAAGGTTGAGTTAAATGAATCATACATTCGGCCACATACCTGACATTCTTCAATAACCTGAAGTAGATCATTGCCAAGCATTTCAAAAAAATCTAGATAAAATTCAATCGGCCATTCGTCTGATCCTGGGCTCTTGTCTCTTGAACCATTTAAGGGTGCCTTCCAATTCGCCCATAGATACTCGCTTGATGAGATCCTTTGCAACTTCTTGATCGACAAATCTAGGAAACAACCCTGCCACTTTGATAATCTCAGTGAGATTAGCTTCCTGTGAAGCTTTATAAAGCCAGCTAAAATGAGAGGTACTGAGAGTGGCCAGATGATTGAATGAATGAACCTAGTGTCCAGTATCATCCTCCAAATGCCATATTGTATTGATGTCAC
This sequence comes from Pinus taeda, assembly GCA_000404065.3. Taxonomy (NCBI): domain Eukaryota; kingdom Viridiplantae; phylum Streptophyta; class Pinopsida; order Pinales; family Pinaceae; genus Pinus; species Pinus taeda. The sequence continues at coordinate 2,471 of APFE031342301.1, read as the reverse complement.
GTTGACCATTTGCAAATTGATGATAAAAATTTGTATTGTCATCCCCATATTGTAACCAAATGGCACGGCTCCTAAGTCTCTAGGTTTCTTCTCTGTCCTTTAGAATTATGGTCCTCTTTGTTTCAAGTTTGATAAGGTGATATTTTGCTTCGGTAGATTCAAATCCCTGACCATCCACTCCAACCAAATTAGCAATTTCAAGTTCAATATCATTAAGGTGGTGATCGTCCCTTACTCTTTTTTCTCTGGCCTAGTCGATTGTTTTGTGTTTGAGGCAAAGAATATTTTTAGCAAAACATTCAGTGTGTGTCTGTCCGGGAACAAGGGGGATGGATTTCCAATAATTAGTGACCATTTTGGTATACTCCTCATCCTTAAGCCAGGTCAAGTTAAACTTAAAAGGAGCTTTTGGCTTGCGATATGCACTTACAAATTCAAGGTAGATTAGAGAGTGGTCAGATAAGCCTCCCAATCCCACCCATTTCTTATACAATGATAATCGTCTAAGAAGGGCTTCTTTGATAAGGAAGCGGTCTAGCCTTTTGGCAAGCATAACCTCTCCAGTCCTTCTATTACACTAGGTAGGTTGGGGCCGAGCCATAGGGATATCAATAAAGTGATGATCTTCTAAGAGGAGACTGATGGAATCAGAAAGTGGATCAACATGTGCATTGTGTCCCAAAGATTCCACAAGGCCAATGGAGAAATTAAGATCCCCCCCCAAGATGATGTCATCTACTTGCATATATGTAGAATTGAGGAGATTTTCCCAATAAACAACCCGATTAATGCAGGGATCATATACATGGATTAGTCTCAAATCCCTCACAAGATCAGAAGAAAAGATGTTTTCCCCTATAATACCACCCCCCCCCCCCCCCCCCCCCCCCAAAAAATATTAAGCAGCTTGACTACCCTAGGATTGTAACCAAAAGCAATGCCCCCAGAGCGGACACGAACATCAAGAGTGTGAAAGTGTCAATTGGATACAAGGGATTCAAAGGAAGGGATGATCTGTTCAATGAGAGCAAGGGTTTCTTGAAGGAATATGATGTCCACCCTCTCGAGTTCAAGTAGTCTCCTAAAGGCTAGTTTTTTGGCAAGACTAGCCAACCCACGACAATTGAAGGATAACCACTTCATGGAGAACCAAAGGTAGGGGAGGTCATAGCTCTAAGGACCTTATCAATGGAAAATTGTCTTGCTTGAGCTACATCCAATCCAATTTGGATGATAGCCTTTGAGATATGGGAATGTCTACCTCTAGTAGGTTTGGACGTTTTAGGAGGGGGAACAATGTCAAAACTGCAACAATCATCTGATGAATATTTAACCAGGGATCAAAGGAGATATAGATGATTCGGTCGAGAATAATTTGAAGTCTCGGAAGAGGGTGCAGTGATCGGGTCATCAGGGATGATAGAGAGGGTATTGGAGAAAATGGGAGGAGAGGATACAGGGGAGCAGATAAGGAGGGAGCGAAAAAATGCAGGTGTTGAGATGTAGTGTGATGAGAATCAGAAATAGAGGGAGGAAAGTGAGGGAGAGAAGAGGAAGGATTACCTGAAGTGATTCCAGTCGCGACTGCACGTGATCTAGTGATGCGAGGAGAGGGTCGGCAAACAAGTTCCTTGCTCGTTCCATGCATCTGTACTTGTGACTTTGTGGGGCACCCAATAACCTTTGCAAGCCTCTTGTAGTGAGATCTTGATGGAATATCTGTTGTGTTGCTATCAAGCTGAGAATCAGAAGCAGAGCTGGAGGTAAGAAGTGGTCAATCCTTGTACATGTGTTCAATATTATGGCATCAATGAAATCTGTAGGGAACCCCCTCATAATCGAGAATCTATAGGCGACTAGTGTTCCTCCACTGTATATTTATGTTTTCCTCCAAACCTTCATGAGTATCCAGATGAACCAGGATGCGTGGCAGAGCCATGTTTCCAGTGACAATATAGGATTTATCATAGTCCAAAAAAGTCCCCAGTACATTCCCGATGTGCTTGAATATGTCCTCGGACCATAAGTGTAGTAGAAGACTAGGCAGACGAACCCAGATTGAGCCAGCCCCCAAATGTTCATGTTCCGATCAAAAAGAGGGCTTCATCTCTTAAGTAAAACCAGAGCTAGTTCTATGTGCCAGAATTTAGATAATACCTAGGATACATATTCAGGGCACTGAAAGCGGAGTGCGAACCATCCACGGGATAAGGTGACCACCGAAGGTAGATCTTCCAACACTTGTCCCCAAATCTCCAAAATCCATTGCCTAAGATGGGCAACACTGTAGGAATGTCCCCGAACCTGGCCAACTAGAACCTTGTCTGTGGTGTCGAGCATGTCTCCCATGTATAAGCTGTCACTGAGGATTAACACAATCTTTATGTTCCCAACCTTAATTCCCTTGTACTTCTTTACGGATTGGGGAAATTTTCTAGTGGGAGGATTAAGAGGGACATCAGAGGCAATGT
>APFE031342300.1:0-10829 GCA_000404065.3 Pinus taeda | reverse complement strand
ATAGAATAACGTATGTTTAGAGAAGGATTGCTCTTGTTTGGTTTGTTTGTCACTAGAGAGTCTTAGACTCCTAGGGAGGTTAGGTTTGTCCGCAAAAATAACTCTTTCCGCATGACAAAACCCGAGACAATTTGGGTTTGGCTCAATACTAGTGAATTTCTTCCTAGAGTAGGTGCACTTATTCTGGTAGTAGTGGATAGAGGTACCAGATCCCACCCCACCAAGACTTGATGCTAGTGAGGTGGAGTCAAATCATGCCCCGAGGAAGGATTGGTCAACAAATGTACTACCCTCCAAAGTCTTTTAGTTAAGTTCAACGCAAATTAGTCATGGTGGATGACTATGCATATGCTGGCACAAATTTTAGATGGGATCCAAATCTACCTGTGCCATTGGGGGAAGAGCAGACTGATGTAGGTAAAGACTTATTTTTTGGCTTTTTTCAATTCTTATAATTTTTTTTGTAAAAGTGTAAATTGAGACTTGACTTATGGTAAATGTGAAGATGTGGGACCAAAAAAAATGCCTAGCATGCTTCTAATAACACAATGGGGTTCTCATCAGATAGTGGGTGTTGATTACGAGGAAGGGGTAGACGCATTAATCAAGATGAAGTGCAACCTAGATGTGATTACTCGGGGAGTTCTGGAGTATGCTACTATAGAGAAGGTACCATTACACTAGTAGAGACACACAATGGCAATATTTGCAAGACTGTGTCGGCTGTTAGGCCGAGTGATTAGAGCAGTCTCTTGCTACCATGAGCATCGTGCTTGTTGATAGCCTTTCTAGTTATTTTACACATTTTGTAGGCTTTGAAATCCAAATGTGTCAGAACACTTTATTTTTTGAGATTTGGATGCAAAAACTTCGATAGACATGATATATATATATATATGCATATGCATATGCATATGCATATGCATATGCATATGCATATACATATATCTGTGTGCGTGTGTGTGTGTGTGTCTTAAGAATATGATCAATTTTATAAATGACGAAATGTATATCAATAACATAACTTGCTAACGCATTTTTTAATGTATTCAAATTGCATGGAATATGTTGATATGTGATAAAATCAAAAAAAGAAATCCATTAATAAAACATGTAGATACATATGCAATATTTGAGGATTTCTTACCGCATAATGATTTTTTAACTGTAACACAACGAGTTGTGAGTCTAACTTGACAACTAAATATCTAATGCCAAGATAAACTTCTTCTGAGAATAGTTCAATGGCTGCACTATATTCTGAAATGTTGTTAGAGGTCCATCCTATGGAAAAACCTTGTAAATAAATCAACTCGCCATCAGGGGCATAGAGTACCCATGTTGCAGAAGACAAATTTCATGTGTTATGACAAACACCATCAGAGAAATTGACATAATGAATTGATGACATCTGCAAACTGAGTGGAACAAAAGGTAAGTAGAAAAACACATGTCAGCAAAGCAAACAAGCACACCAAAAATAAAAAAGCACACACTAATGAATTCATACAATAATGTACAAAAAGTCATTACACGAATTTCACACATAATAATTTTTCAAATACAACCCATTTCAGGGATGTGAAAATGCATTTCCTTCATAATCAACTAGCTCATAGGCACCTTTTGTTAAAAAACATTTGACAATATATGGCCCATGCCACATAGGTTTGAACTTTCCAGTGCCTAACTTATCATTATCCTGATCATAAAGGAGGACTAGGTGTTTGGTCAATTTAGTGTGATCTAAATTTCTATTTAAAATGTCAACCCGGGGTTCGTAAACTGACGAAGTGAAGTGTACTATATGTACTAGATAACCATTTTCTTAGGCTTTTGTCGTTTTAAACTTTTTAGTTTGTTTTCAGATTTATTTTTCCTTAATGTGTGATGGTGATAATGAAAGTGAAGTATGGAGTGTAGACGGTGATGGTTTCTAAACTTGAAAGTGCTCAAAGGAAAGCTTTACAATAACTAAAGTGAAATCAATTCTTAAGAGAAAATAAATGCATCAAATAGTGAACTAATGACAATGGCCCAGTATCCTTGCTGCTGAAATGGAAAGAAAGCAAAAACTTGAAAAACAACTCAAACTTAAATCAAAGAAGCTAATTCACACTACTTTAACTTTTCATATCCTTTACCTCTCGGCTCAATCTACCTAGTGGGAAGTAATCATAAACAAGTTAAGAAATATGATATCTAACTGGCAAGAAAGTAAATTGCATAAGAGAAACTAATCACACTACTTGAATTCTTCAAATCCTTTACCATTCAGCTCAATCTACTTTATGGAAAGCAACCATGAGTAAGTAATATGACAACTAAATCACACTAAAGTTAGTAATATTCTGATTTCTTGCTGATATAGTCATTTGACCACAGAAAGAAGTCATAAATTAATGAGCAGTATGATATCTAAATAACACAAAAACAAATAAGAAAATCACAACTTGAAAAGGACAATGCTGAATTTAAACTTCAGAGAATGAAAGTTAGCAGGAAAGACAACATGATCTCATATGCCAAAACTTATCAAAATGATGAAAAATTGCCCAGGATACCTAAGAAAACCTGCAGAAAAGCACTGATCAGTTTACATCTCTAAGAAAACAAAGGTGAAGATATGGACAACGGAAATATAAAACAACATATTATGTACAAGCTAATGATAAAAACAAAAACATAATGAAACTAAATGAACAATTTACAAGGCTTCAGCGTGCAGGGGCCCTCTGCCACTTCAGCCAATCAAATAATCACACGGCTAACTTCAGAAAAGTCTTCTCATGTATTAAAACAACAACATATAAAACAGTGGGGTGATAAGATAACCAGCAGTGCGGAATTACATAAACGGTTCAAGATTTATACATATCAAAAAGCTCTTTCCTAGCGTTCAATGACGCATTATTTATAATCCCAAAATATTAAAGCTAACTAACAACTATGCTATTAACTGCGTTACTAAACACATGTAGATCTCTTTAGCCGAGATCTAGTGTATCTGTCATCGTGTTTCTTAAATCTTCGGAGTGGTTGGCTATTAGATTCAGGTCTCAAGAATGATCTCCAGGTGTGCTGGTGCCTTCGTGAGCTGAGGACTATGCAATGTATCATTCACGTGCCCAAAGCAGTGACATGCCACCGCTGAACTCTTTGGCTGGCCTTGTCTTTGACTTTGGTTGACCGCGGCTTCTCATGGATGATTTGGCCGATTTGAAGGGACACGTTCTATGTATCTGCCACCTGGAGCTTGCCCATGTAGGTCGTTTCTTCAGAGGACACGTGGAGCACAACTTTTAACAAAATAGCTGCAGAATCCTGTGCTAGCTGCAGAAACCTGTGCTGGCTGCGGAAACTGACAAGTTTCCGCAGCTCCATGAACAAAAAAACTAAACCAAACAACAGTCATAAGTATAGTCAGAAAACCATATAAAGAGTCCTTTTTAGACTATAATGCAGTGATTTAACAACTAGATGAATGGAGTGAGTGGAGAAAGAAGGCTAAGAGGGTGTATAGGAAGGTGTAGGTTTGAGGCTCAACAATAGGTTGACCTCAGAAAATGTGCAAGGAGAAATGGTTTGATCAAAATGAGCTTTGACATGTTTCTTTTGGGCTTTGATTACCAAAGCAACGATGTGATGGGTCTCATCAAGCCTCTCAAGGTTGATTAGCCAATCCTCTTTGGGTGAGGTATTAGGAAGAAGTTCGGCAACTAATTTGAGCAAAGGGATTTCACATTCAATAGGGAGCGTTGCCTCTAAACCATAAACTATATGGAATGGAGTAAATATAATGGTTGTCTTAGCGGAAGTCGTGTAAGCCCAGAGAGTTGAGAGTAACATTAATGCCAGTCCTTTTGTGCTTCCCAACGGTATGTTGAAGCATAATAACAAAAAAATTATTAATTTCTTCGACTTAGCCATTGGCCTATGGATAGTAAGGAGTTCAACTATCATGACGAAGGCCCAACTAAGCAATCAACTTCACCATAATGTACTAATGGAAATGTGATCCATGGTTAGTTACAATGGCTTTATGAACACCAAAATGTGCTATGATGTGGTTGAAGATGAATTGAGCACCATTAATACCATTAGCATTGTATGTGGGCATTGCCTCGGCGCATTTAGTAAAGTAGTCGATGACAACGATATTATAGCCATGCCCCCTAGTTGAGCAAGGGTTACATGTCATGAAGTATATGTGCCATTTAGCGAATGGTCCAATGGTAACTACTCAATGTAAGCGTACTGTCGAGGGGTTCTGCCTATAGTTAAAAATATGGCATTCATGGAATTTTTGAACAACCATAATACAATCTTTAAAGATAGAAGGCTAGGAATAACCACCAAGAAGGATTTTTTGAGTAGTGGTGTAGCCTGACATATGACAACCACAGGTAGTAGAGTGGAAGTCATTCAAGACCCATTTAGCATCTTCAATTGCTATACATATTCGAATAACAGACTCCACACCGACATGGTACAGTGTATCACCAAGAACCTGATAGGGTTGGGACTGATGCTAGATGCGACGTCAGTCGGATTGAGACAACATAGATCAGAAGGTCTAGGTTTGAATATAAACGATAATATCTCGATACTATAGGTCAAAAGTGTTGATGAGGAACAAAATTTCATCAGGAATCTGCTCAGTAAAATCAGTAGAAGTTCTTTTAGATAGAAGGGCACATATTAACTCTATAAAAATAAGTGATTTCTTTGTTTTGGTAGTAGTAAAATCTAAATAAAACTCCTATAAGATAACAATCCATTTGGAGTATTTGCCCCCAGTAATTGACAAGTTAATATATAGGTCATGGGGATGCAATTAGAAATCACTGTGGTTTTCCATAAAAGGATATAATGATGGAATCTTTGAAAAACATAGACTGTTGCTAAGGCAAGATTTTCAACATCACCATATCGATATTTAGTGTCAAGAAGATGTTAGCTTAAATAATAAACCACATGTTCGTTTCCATCATTGTCATCCTGAACTAACACCATAGGAATGGTAGTTTCAGTTGCAGCCAAGTATTGGAAATAATTGCATCGATAATCAGGGGGATGTAGTAAAGGAGCACTGATAACCATGTCTTTCAGAGCATCAATGGATTTCTTGGAAACTTCAATCCAAATGAAAGGGATCCCCTTCTTAAGTAACTGAGTAAAACCCTTAACGAGTACAACGTAGTTAGGAATGAATTGATGAACAAAGTTAGCCTTTCCTTGCAGGATTTGCAATTTTCAGTAATGAGGTAGGGGGGCCTAAGTTGAAAATAACTGAAAATTTTAAAGGACCAATTTAGGTACATTCGTGGGACACCACAAAACTCAAGGATTAACTAGATTCAATGCAAAAAAATGCACTTGTGCGGATTGACATGGATGTTATACTGTCGACATCGCAAAAAGATGGATCCTAAGTGGTTCGTATGGTCATGATGCTTTGTAGAATGGGTTGGTAAGTCATCAAGGTAAGGATGAAAAATTTATTGAATATCATGAAACACATAAGAGATTGCTCTCTGAAAGGTAGTGCCAATATTTTTTAAACTGGAAGGAAGCTTCTTATAGGAAAAAGTGCCCCATGGACAGATAAAGCTGGCTTATTTTGATTAGAAGGTGAAATTTTGATCTGGTTGTAGCCAGGAAAGGCATCCATAGACGAGAAAATCTCACTCCCAACACACTCACCAATGATTTGATCGATAAAAGCATTGGGATAATTCTCTTTTGGACAAGCGCGATTAATGTCACGATAATCAACACGGACGTGAATTGTGCCCTACTTTTTGGCAACATGGATTATGTCAGAAACCCATTTTGTCAATGGGATGGGTTAGATAAAACCAGTTTTTAAAAGCTTTTCCACTTCTTATTTAATAGCAATAGCCTTTCAAGGATGCATAGGATGAATTCGTTGGCAAAAAGGCTTTGCACCAGGATAGGTAGGTATTTCATGCACCATTATTACTAGATCAATACTAGGCATTTCCTCGTATGACCACATGAAGACCTCTCAAAAGCTTTTGAAAATTTGAGTGTAAAGCATTATCTCATAGGGATAACAAGACACCCCAATATGAAATGTTATCGACAATTCTAGGTTTAATGGAAATGTCAAGAGGCATGGTTGCAATAATGTTTGCCATATTACCCTCAGATAGAACTTCATGCACCAAAACATGTGTTTGAAGTGGATGCATTGGGAAATTGGAAAGAAATTCTTCAAGACATGAAGGCATCTCACTGAGGCTGGGAAGAAATGAGGAATGATGATGGAGACCATTACAAGGAGTTTCGTCTAAAGAAATAACCTCAATGATACTCTCTTCGATGGGTAATTTCTCGTTCAAAGGATCCAGAGTATCCCAACAACCAAGCTAAGGATATGGTACATAAGTATCTAGGTTCAACTTCATAATAGAAACATCATGAATTTATGAAGTGGCCATTGAAGCCAAGACAATTTCTTGATAGTCTTTCTCTAATGGACTTAATGTCGTAGAATCGCCAAATGAACCAATTTAATCTGGAGTAGGAATAATCCAAGGATCCATAGAAATCAATATCATATTAGTCAAACTGACATTCAGAGGTGGGATAGTAAAAGTACCCATTAAAGTAGAGCCTTTGAAAAAACCTGCCCCTACACTCTCATAAGGAATCAAGGTACTTCCCACATATGGGACATTTCTATTCAACAAACCATAGGAGAAAAAATATAGTTGGTCAATGGTGACAACTTTTCCTTCGTGAGGAAAATGAAGCACCTGTAACAAAGAAGAAACCTTACAAAACGAAGTGTGGGTAAAACATCGCATGAGAAGAAGGTTGTAACTGGGATTCACATCTACAACTTCCTCTTCTAGCTCAACAGTCTTTCCTTCGAACATGATCAGAATTTTTTTCAAAATACCATATGCACAGGACCCTCTACCATCAAAGGCCTCCAAAGTGTTTTGGGATTGATTAAGAGAAGGAGAGGCCATGGCCTTGCATCACAAAACAAACATGATGCAAGTGAAAGCACCTTCATCAATAACAGTCCGATGGATCTTGTATCCTTTAATGAGAATATGAATCAGAAAGGCAATCTGATGAGGAAGATGAGGAATGTGGCTTTCAAGCTAAAACTTAATTAAACTCAAATCGACGGGATCAATAGTGCCTATATCAGACAACAATGATTTCTGCTGCATTGGACGGGTTTGGAGAACCTCCAAATCAGACATTGTTGAAGGTGTTTGAGCTAAATACTCAATAATATTATAATGTTGTGCAACTCTAGCAGTCATATTATAAGATGATTTCCAAAGTAGACCCTTAGGAGGTGGTCGAATTATGGAATCATTCTTAGGATGCTAAATATGGAGTGGACCAAAACTGGATGGAGTAGAAGTAGAAGGTATATTATTGACTTCTTTCTCCATCATCCGATTTTTTAGATTTTGATAGTATTTTGTTCGAGTAGCAATCGAAAAGGTGATGAACCTTGCCTCATGAAAACTTGAAAACAAAGGGAGGAAGAGAACTGCAATTTGTCTACCAACTGTGTCTACTGAGAATGAAAAGGTTCTTTCAAAATAGTCAAAGTCCCTTTCAAGAAGCAGTTAACTTCATAACATTAGAGACAATCCTTGGTGTAATGATATATCTCATAGATGAGGCAATGATATTTCGGTTTGCACTTGGAAGCATCATGAGCAAATGATTTGGGTGGATCCTGCTCCAGGGTATTGGTTTTGGCTTTACCTTTACCATTTTTCTCAACTTTTGAGGCCTTATCTACAACGGTAGACTAAAAAACATGTTCCTCAGAGGTTTTACCAGCATTTGGAAAATTTTTGGAGGATTATTGGAACTAGTGCTTGAAATTGATTTTTTCTTCGAGCAAGCCTTAGTGCAAGTCTGAGGCACTAAACTAGTTACACCATCAACAGGTGGCACATCGGGAGAATTTGAGGCTATCAGATCTGAAGATGGTCTTGTAGCATTAGGAAACATCTCATATAATGTGCCAGATTATGAATAGGCTAAGTCTAGATACTGAGCACAGGCAATAGCTTGTCCTTCAATAACACATTTGCCCATAGCTATATCGTTAACAATATTGTTAACAAAAGATTTTGTGAACGATTCAGTCAACAACTCTTGAATTTGATGAGGTGATGCTAACGTATCCATTCATGAATATGATCAGAAATATGGGTCATGGTATCTTTCTTAAGGGATGTGAGAAAATGAGTGTCAGCTTCATACTGAACCAACAATTGGAAGTGGGTGAGGAAGGCCATAGCTAAATAGTTAAAGCCAACATAAGTAGCTCGAGGAAACTTGATATACATTTTTACAGTAGAAGCTGTTAAGGTTTTTTGAAAGAGCTGAAGATGGATATAATTGACAATGTATGAATTTGAAGAGCACCATTAGTGATATGTCATCACATGGGCTTGCGGGTCCTCTTTAGACTTTCCTTCAAATTTAGGCCAATCGCTTGGAATTTTAGTTGGAACCAGAGGCCAAAAAGGTGAATAAAGAATAAGACCATTTGTGAGCCTCGAGACATCAGGCATTTCCAATGTAGCCAGAAAGGGAATTGCAAATTGAGCGACATGTAGGGCTTTTGAGGAGGCCCAAACTGCAGGTTCCAACCTTGCTGGTAAGGATTTTTCTCCCACACTATAGGACGTTTTCCATAGTGATTTGATGTTTCCCCCACTAAGAGTTATCTTAACCATAAGGTAGATTTTATCCAGGTAGGTTTGATATTGATCTACCTGTTGTGGCCAACAACAACAACCCCCCCCCCCATTTTTCATTTTAGTGTTATCCAAAATACTAAATGAATGGGGACCCTTAGTTAAAATTTTAGGAAAAGCAAGAGTTTCTTTTCTCCAAAATAAGGTCACCATCATAAGCTTAGCAAGATCTTTTGAATACTTTAAATGACCTAAGTTATGATGAGAAAAACTCAAAAGAGGAAAGCCGCATCGCAAAATGATAGTAAAGTCCCATCATTTTGGCTATCGCATCGCAATACGAAAAAGCTAATAAGAAAAACTTCAAGATTTACCGATCTGCGATAACACCGATCATAAGATCACATATCGTAGGGAATAGGCTACTGAACTTTGGAGAACATAAAACTTCTGTGATCTGCGACATTGCGATATCGCGATCTGCGATGATTGCGATGTCATGATCTGTGATGTCGCGATGCAAATTGCAGAATCGCTCCATCACGAATCTTTCGGGCACGTTATTCAAGAAAGGCCACCTATTATAATCTGACTCAAGATCATGCGCTTTAAATATTAATAAAGGATTAGTTGCCATTTATTAATGAAACATGGACGCGTGCTTTTCGAAGAATTTCTTCACGTAAGGTGGAATATTTGATGTATCTGTTGCATTTAAAACTCTCCCTTCACCTTTCTTGATCAATCATTTCCATTTCACTTGTGAACTGCAGGAACAGAGAGTGGAGCACTATACAAGGCAATACGCCGGGAGAAATGGGAAAGAAAAGTAAAGCTCAGAGCTCTGAGGTGAAGGGGATGGCACCATTATACACAGACAAAGCATGTAACATAGATGCATAAAGATGAGCCGAAGCTTACAGAGTTTATTTCAGAATCTATTGCCTTGAATGAACAACTACTGCAACAACAAGAAGTATTGGAGCAAAAGATATCACAATGCAGTTACTACTGCGAAATGAGTGATAAGATCACTAATCAAGTGGTCGAATTACAAAGCGAGTATGATTTGGTTGACAAACAGGTGACTAATTATCTGATTTGGCAAGATGGAGATGAAGGAAAAAGGGTAGGTGCACCCAGGATAAACGATAACCATAAAGAGTTGCTCTTTAGTAAGTGGGATGATCAAATCGAAGAAGCAGAAAAGGCGGCAGGTGCATCAGCTACAACAACAAGCATTCTCATCGACTGTATAAATGAGAATTTGCACAGAGCTAATCTAATTGCAGAAACAGTTCCGGGGTATTTTCCAAAAAAATCAAAATTAGAGGAGGATTGGAAGCAGAAACCAAGGGAAAAGGAAAAGGAAATCCAAGTACTAAAGGGATTTAATTGGGAATGTTACTGGACATATTTGGTTAAACCACATAGTCAGTGGATGACCGTGAAATGTATCACAAATATGACATAAAAGGTGGTGCCAACACTCGTTGATTCCGTTTTCTCAGCATAGCTCAAAGCAGAAGTTAGCTAACTGACTCTCCTCAAACAAATCTTGAACACAGGCATCTTTAAGGACCAGATACAAAAATAGCTTAATTTAGACTCTTATTTTTTGCTTAAAAATTAGATTAGAAAAAGGGCGGTCATTTGAAAACCGCATCCTGATTTTTTGTAAATAACTTATTATCATATTTAGTTAGTAGTATTTAAACCCTTCTCATGCATTTAGAGAAGGGTCTAGAAATTTGTCTAAAAAACTTATCCTCAGAACATGCACTTTTTCACCCTCAGAGGAGGTTTTGATGAATGGAAGGATTGAGATTTATTGATGTTTGCATTTGATATCTGCTAGTGATGTTGCACTTCTGTACTTTTAGTAGATATTAGAACAAGGAAAGGTAAATCACTGTTGCTTGAAGCTTATGAGTAGGACCAGTCATAATTGGTACTTTTATCTCTTGATCATTTCTGCTTATATTCTTAAAGCAATATACAGTTTTTAATTGTTTATATGTTATTACATGAATGCTTGTGTTACCATTCGGAACTTTTGTACGATGGAGCCATTTATTTATGTTTAATGTGTGAATAACTTGTTATGCGATATGT